>VCRD01006684.1:0-25429 GCA_006783055.1 Trinorchestia longiramus
GAACTAAACATTTACTACAAAATGGTGTCTAACTATGTTGACAAATTCAGGTAATTAGATTCTGTCATGTGAAACAATAAACATAAAATGTTGCGAAAATTAAAATTTTAATTGTTATACGGAAATTACATTTCCTTGCATTGAGAAGAAACATTCCGGAAATAAAATATAGATTATTTACATTCTAAAATGTAGAGCTGCATGGTTTTTGGTAACACTTGTGAAAAAGTTGCGTGAATTTTTCAGTTTAAGCAAAATTTTTTCGCAAAAACGTAAAAATTATTGCTTCCAGTGTAGAAAGTGACCTTTAATACGTAGTCAAGACGGGATGCTGATCTTCATGGGTTGAATCATAAAAATACTGTGCGTTAACTTCGACACACTATCATGCACATTCGTTCAATTAGCATTAGTTCAGTCCTACATAACAGAGCCTGCAAAAGGAAGCGACGAATGTTCATGAATAGAGCAAAGCGCACAAAGAGGAAATTAAAAAAGGCTCGTTCCTATCCTCTCATTCTATTCTATTCTATTATGCTACATCTGAAATATTCATAACAGAAATTACTGTAGGGAAAACTTAGATAATTGCAAGAGACACACGTCCCAATTAAACAAATAAGAATTCGTGTTTAGATTGTTGATTTAAAAAAGAATATATCTATGCCGACTGATCAATTATGATGTATCAAATACTGATTAATAATCTAGAGTATTAAGCGAGCTCAAAACCGGTCATGATATAATGCATTATGATTTATAGCGGATTGAGGCTGACGAAGCAGAGTCTGATAACTAAATAGGCATTGTCTCTGCTGTTGAATTAAGTTAAAAAACTTAAAATTACAAACGTAAAACGTAAGTCTTAAAGCAAGTCGGCCGAATACGACCACAACTAATTAAGACTACGGCGCTGCCTCTACCATTAAAACTCCATAGCTTTCTTCCACTAAATTTCACCGAAGTGATTCATCTGTGAAAATACCAACAGAGATGAAGTACTACTTCGATTTCGAATAAACGACGTCTGTTTTATTTTGGGATAAACAACGAAGAATTAGATAAATGCACGTGTATTTTCATTGATCTGGATAACAAGTTGAACTGGTATACTTTTATGAGGCAATATTGAAGTCGGAGATTCAATTCAGATGAAGATGAATGGCGTTCTCCAAACACTATTCAATCAAAACTGTTGTTGAAAAGGTATTTTCGCCAACGCTAGACCTTCCTTTAATAAAATCTTATCCAGTAAATAAAACGAATCAACACACAATTTACGTGTGTATTTTCGGGAACTTTCTTACTTTGATTAGTTTTGCAATGCCTTTTTAATATCCATTGTATTACATGTTGCTCCAGTTTCATCTCATTCGTACATATATGTTTAACTACCGCGACAAAAGTAGCGTTTAAATTTTCATTATGGCTTGGGAGTTAAAACGAGTTTCGTTAAATGAACAGTTCTACTTCCATAAGCAATAACTCATGCCCACTGAGGTTCCTTCAATTTTAAAGATTGAGAAAATTGCAAGACATATATATTGTGCTTAGTACGAACAAAAAATAGGAAACGTAACAGTGGCCTGCCACGAGCGGGGTGACGTAATTAAAGGAATACTTCTGACAAAGCTAAAATGAGAGTGACGGATTACACAGAAGCTTAAAATTAATTGGTAATAATTGCCTTTTTCACTAATCTGTGGAATAAATGTTGAATATCTCCAGCCTGCTATAGGTTTTTAATGTGAGAGAAGGCAGGCAATAATATATAAACACACAATAAACATTGGAGAATAAAAGGGAAGTTAACTCATATGCTCTAATTACCTAATCACCCACTTTTAACAAAGACAGATGTAGCCCTTGGATAATGGCATTTAAATTCAATTTGTGTGTATCTTATGCATGTTATTGCTTTTGTTCAAATGCTGCTTTAGATATTCATAGAAAACCCTCCACAGCGCGGGGATACAGAACACGGAAAGAGAATAGGAAGCCCTTGCAAGGCCGGGGATTTATAAACTTTATCAAATCGACGAGCTCGATGCATAGATAGCACGATGCAGATCTTTTTCCTTCAGTTATTCATCGATGTATCGTTTTCATTTTCATTATACTCGTAGGAACAAACTCTCCTTCCAAATGTTGGTTTGCACATGCGATGCCAAATTGAGAATCCGTTACTGGTTCAAAAATTATTTGTGCCGTTATTGTGAGGATACATTATTGAGATATTTTTGAGGTAAAACCAATCGCCGGCCTAAATACTTCAGTTCCTTTTATTCATAAACGTTTTAATAGCATCAAACTTCCAAGCCAGATCAGACAACATGTATATGCAATTAAAATTATATTGATTTGGGTAAGAACTAATGATTATTATTAGGACTTGATAGAAAAATTATAGAGCTAGTTGATCAATGCTGATAGTCATGGGCCGTCATCTTCCAAAATCTTCCGGAAGACTTGATTCCAAAAAATGGGTGCATGACCATCAATCATCATAAACTGAAAATATCTTCTTGCAACGACCTCCTAAAACAAACAGGAAAACGAATAGTAGGTTCCTTCATCTAATTTTCACGCGTAGTTTTCGAAAGGTCTTTGAGCTTTCTGAATGCCCATAGTGCATAGATTTGATGACACGTATGAAACCATACGTATGTATGTCTCACTTACTCTCTAAATTCAATTCGTGAGTAAAAATTTTAAAGGCATATTTTGTGTACAAAGTAAGCATCCTAGAAAATATTTATCCGCTGTTCCATAACTACCTATAAACATGGCTGTCGAAGTAAACAGTTGGCATGTGCGTTTATCATAAATAACCATTAGAGAATCCGAATCGATTCACTACTAAACTAACATTGATTACCAACTTTAGCTTACAGTAACATTAATCAACAAAGAGAATCCAATTTTATTACTGCAGCAAGTTTCTGTTTTTGAGAAAAATATCGAGGGACACTCATACTTTTTAAGCACAATGAAACATATCTTTCATAAGTCTTTTAACAAACCCCATTTCCCGTCAAGCTTCTACTAGGCGCATAATGTGGTGGGCATAGGAGACCATTGGAATTTTGTAAAAATTCGTGAACATACAAACAATTCTTTAAAGTCTGCAGGCCAGGTTTCGGTGTGATTTTATTCGTGTTGCCTCAAATTATTTGTCGTCGCTAAATCACACCCATAACGCCCCAAAAACACCCAATTGCGGGCAGCTTTTATTTTCATTTTCACGGGCCAAAAACGGTAAATTTCAGCCACTAGACACAGAACTGATTTGGCGCACTCAGAACTTTTCGAATACATTTACGAAAGATAATTTTTAAGCAACTTTTTTCCAGCATGTAATTTTAAGTTGGTTTTGCAAATAGTATCATACATGCAGGCAAAACGAACGAAGACCTTAGTTAATTTAAATTAAACACTTTTCTTATTCTTTCAAAGTCTAAACATTTAGACATCTTATTTATTTTCTCTTAATTCTCTGCGTGCGTCATATGATTTGCCGTGGATAGTGAAGAAGGTAATTTGCTGGATCTGATGGCCAATTTATTTCACTGAATGCGTTTTATTGCTGAGAGACGTATGCATTAAGCACATAATGAAGGAATGCGAGCATTTTCCTCATATTGGTTCAGCGGCGTAGGTATGCCTAATGTTTTTTAAACTAAACAAAACCGATGTATTTCAAAATTATCAACAAACATCAATGGAACATAAATTCAGTGCCGGAAGTCATTATTTTTCTAATCTCCTACCCCTTTTAATGATTCCAGAAACTATATCTGCCATCCTAATTTAGGGATGAAATTTTATGATATCACATCTTGTTATTCATTAGACGATTTTTCTCCAATCGAAATCCTTAAGAGCGTGACAGAAAGACGGGCCAAGCAAGCAAGAAAGTAACAAACTGGGTATTATTATACAGTGGAATGATAATTAAAGCAGATTCCAGCCAGTTTCATGCCGTACACTGTATCACTTTTTTACCTCATCTTTCAACAATGCTTGCAGTTCCTGTTTGTACAGTATCTACGCTACCAAGAATTGAAGGGTGGACAGCACTAGTGGACTACTTGCTTTTTTTCCCGTGGTAAATATAATATATTTTCCACGGGAAAAAATGCAAGTACTCCACTCCCGTGCTGTCGCTAACACAGCGCTGACAGAGGCGATTACGATCCAGTAGTTTACTACATGAAGGGTGGACAGCACTAGTGGACTACCTGCATTTTTTCCCACGGGAAAAAATGCAAGTAGTCCACTAGTGCTGTCCACCCTTCAATTGCAATTTGCAGCTTTTAAATTTTTCCTTGGATGTTTTGGAGGCATTGCCTCTGATATATAGCTTATAGTTATTTGAATACGACTATTAAACGAACTGGTAAGCCAGTATGATAAGCGGCCTTGAAACTCAGGTAATAAATGTTTTTCCACCGTTTTCAGCTAGTAAAAATGTCACTAATTAGTAAAATATCCCACTATATATTAATACTGTACACAGTTTGCTGCTCGTTTCCTTGCTTGCTTGCTTGGATTGCTTGGACGTTCTTAAGGACTTGGATAGGAGAAAATACGTCTGCGGAATAACAAAATGAGATATCATGAAATTTCCTCCCTAAATTAGGATGGCAAATATAGTTTTTGGAATATATACTCACAAGTCGAAATACTGCATTAGAGTTTTTGATCCTGTCGTACATAAGCTACTATTTCACATATTTTTCCTGTTGAAATTCTTCGTAGCAGTTGAAACTGTGCCCAGAATAGAGGCCAAATATTCGGAGTAGAGGCCCCTGGTTTGGTCACTCCAGGTAGTCACGATACGGAACCCAGCGCTGGGTCATTACAATTTTTGTTCCCTTGCAACACGGGGGAAACATTCGTTTAAAAGGTAGCATAAGTAAGGTGTTCATCTACTTAATGAATGCATGTTTCTACTTTAAACTGTGCTATTGGACCAGCACCTTTACATCGACTGCCTCATCCAATGGACACGCTGTGAGTCTCTAAAAAAACCCTCTTCGTTTTGAAAAGTAGCTCGGTACTATTTGATTTAATAATATCCCTCTTTGGAGAGTGGTACATGAGTTGTTGTATTTTTGATTGAGATTTCGATCCTGTCGTGCATAAGCTATTTCGGATATTTTTTGCCAGGAAGTGCCAGGAGCTCCGCTTGCCCTTCTGCTTCAGCAATTTCCTGAAAGAAGGCTTTCCTCATCAAGAAGTCATCAACTACATGCGGCAGCCCAAAATAATAAACATAATATAAGTTTTCTCAACGGCAAGATGCTCCTGAATGGCCTTAATATCGTAGAACGGGGATATGCCATATCATCTAGGTGTATGTTTTTGGATACAAATTGAATCTGAAAAATTCATTAGAACAATGGAAGAAACACCAGTAGGAAGGAAACACAGACTAGCACATGAAAGAAAAAGAAAGCAAAGACCTCATCAAAGTACCAGTGATACGGCCAATGTTCGAGCCATGGATGCTAAGCTCAAAAAGCGAGCTATCTCTTAAAAAACTTACCAAGAACGTAAAATAAAGGTGCACCGTGATCGTGAAAAAAACGTCTAAAGAGGCAAACTTCGTCGAAAGAAAACAGTGAAGAGGGAAGAAAGTTGGATAATGCAAGAAAAACTAAAGTATGCACTGCGAGTTCACATGAAAGAATAGAAGAAAGAAGAAGATTAGAAAGGGAAAGATTTGCGTAAAGAACAGCCACCATGTCGCAAGAAGATTTGAATGAAAGAAGAAGGATTGAAGGAGAAAGGTTTGTGGAAAGGACAGCCAACAATTCGCGAGAAGACTTGCACAAAAAGAGAAAAATTGCAATTGTTGGAATTGTTGTTCATTGTTGAGCACCACTGAATTATTATCACGGAATCCCTGCCGTCATTTTTGAATTTAAATATATATATATATATATATATATATATATATATATATATATATATATATATATATATAAGAATACATTATTAGTTTTGGCAGTGGAGTAGCCTTATTTTGAACAGTATAATCGTATATTGTGATGACAAAAATGTCAGAGTCATGAAGAATTCACACATGGTATAATTGAAATTGAAATTTGAGTTAATGCGAATTCAAATCCAATTTTGATACTAAGGTTCAGTTCGACAATGTGAACAGGACTATTTATTTGATGTTCTGCAAAAATCACAGTTTAAATTTTATGACTTTGCAGCCGGTGATATTTTCGAGGGATATATGAGCATAATTTCAAGGATGAGAGACATAATAAGCTTGAATAGTCTTTCTATAAGCTGATGCAATGTTTTATGCAGTTAAAAATACAACTTAATTTAAGGTGCAACAGCATTTCATCAATAATATTGTCGTTAAGAGGGAGCTACTCCTGAAAGGATCTGCATGATGTAGATTATAGTAATCTATCTACAAAAACTTTCTATATATGAAAAACTATTTCATGACACATAGTGTCTAAGGTTATAGAACGTCTGGCACTGAAGTTTTCCTGCTTCATGAATAACACATTGGCGAATCAATCTCAAATTACTTGAATGCCTCTTGTTCGTCCTGTCATGTGCTGCTGAATGTGAATGATGTTTTCTGCTATTAAGGGACGTCGCCAATGTTTTTGCACTTGTGCTTGAACTGCCAATTTCTCAATCTGGTCTTTCTTACGAGGTTAGTATTTTAATTCCAACTGATATTTCTAAGAAATATGAAAGTCTAAAAGTCCAACTTTTCATCTAGATAATTGTGCACACATATTTTTAATATTTATGTGATAACATCGGTTTACAATTTCTTCTTTGCTTTGAAGTAACTGAGTGAATAGGCGTTTGAAGAAAATAGATGTGATGCATACAACTTTCTTATCATTCTGTTATGTTACCTTTAAATTTTGGTATTAATATGTTGAATTTTGATTTTACTGTAGGAAATTCAAAAATATGTTGTAAATTTTTCATGTGCTTCAAAGACATATTACTAAAAACGTGGTTGTAGAACAATGATATAACAAAACTACTTGATTAATGGAATTAACAAAAACCATCTACACTAGATAGGAAGAAATGAGGTATTTTGGACGTCCTTATATAATTTCCTGCCTATTTGTGACTCTAGCGCTTTCATCAGAAGTTTCACATCGTGCTGAGATTTCAGGTGATTTTATAGTTGGTTTCCATTAAAAGAAATTTCTTATCATAACAATTATCCATACTCATTACTCACTGCTTCAAGGTTCGAAGGGTATAAGTTAAAGTTGGAGTGAAGAAATATGATCTTTTCGTAATCTGATGACCGTGTGCTACCAAGGAAGCCGTAGCAAAGAGATTAAAATTCTTGTCTTGTTTTCTACATTACAGTAAGCTAGAAAGCTCGTTAAGCCCATTGTTTAACAGCAAATGCCCGATCTGAGATCCGATTAGGATGTTCTTCTTGAGGATATCGGCAGTGTTGAATTTATAACTCAATGTTGGGAATAGAGTGTTTTAGTATCGTTAGGCAATAACATTTTCATTCACTGCATTTACATTTTTTATCAACTGAGTGACGTATGAAAAGAGCATGAAGCCTCTCATTTTCGACCACCAGAAGATTTCCAGAATTTACCAGACAGTGATGAAATGTAATATTTATTTCGATGGGAATTAATGTAATTTTCGACTAAAAATGCTACAATCATAACACAAGTTGCTGCACTTTATGTTCATTTATTACTGTCATTTC
The DNA here is from genome assembly GCA_006783055.1 of Trinorchestia longiramus. NCBI lineage: Eukaryota > Metazoa > Arthropoda > Malacostraca > Amphipoda > Talitridae > Trinorchestia > Trinorchestia longiramus. Next base: position 7,745 of record VCRD01006684.1, read on the forward strand.
CATCTATCTAGCATTGTGAATCAACCCTTTCAATTTTGTTGGGCATTAAACGGAACGTTGATAAAATTTGAAGGCGATTGAATACGTTACTCGTTGTGCAGTTTTTCCGACTACTCGAATAGATGAACCAGTTGATAAAAATCGAAATCAGAGATCTCATTAAAATCAACATGTACGTTTAGTTTTTATGTATTGTTATTTTTCTGTTAAGTTCATATTGTTTCTCTTTCTCAGATTTTAGTTCATCAATATGAAATGAGAGTTGCAGGCTTCATCTTTTGTTCAACTATTGAAAAAGTATAACCTCATTAACATTAGCAATTTTGCCTGTATTTTTACAACATTAATTGGAAAACTGTTCATGCAATTGTAAGGCGTGTTTAACGTAGTTGGCATTTTAATTGTGTTAACATTATAGTAAATTGGTTGGGAGCACCTGCTCGGAATACCGAACAAGAAATTTTTGGCTACTGGAGCTTATTTATTTTGATTTCAAAATCGAGGAAACGACTTCGTGCTAAACTTTTCCCAAGACAGTGAGTTTGGGTTCTGCTCTAATGTCCCCGGTTTGATATAAATGTTCCAAATTCAGCTTACGATGGAAGATAAGATTCTTCATTGTCACCAAAGACTAGTGAACAAATGGACCTGCTTCACAAAGGCAACAAATACACCTTTATGACGGTAGGACATTCTGTTTATTTGAAAGAAATGTATAAAACTTTACCCTTTACTTTAACTAGCCTTCCTCAGAAGAAATGCTAATGGAACATCTGTGACGATCTGAAAGTGATTGCTCTGATCCTAATTCAGTACGGTGGCTACACCGTAAAAGGAACATTTTTACTGAAAACAAGTATGAGACTCGGAAGATAAAGTCAAGCAGCAGTTTAACACTAGGGAGTAACAACGTGAACTGGTTTATCTCTGGCAGACTCAAGCAAAGTACTCTGGCTTCCACTTTATATCAAACTTTGCTTCGTGAAACAGTGTGTAAAACCCCTGCCATAAGATAGCGACATATCCAAATACCTGACGACGAAGTTTTCACGGCTGTCAAAATTATGGCTGAAAAATGTAGTTGCACAGTTAACTGATTGTCGTATAAAAAAACAAGACAGAAATTCTCCTGCGACGCTACTACCAAAATCAACCGTAGACATCACTGAACTCGACAGTACATTGGTGTGCAACTGAAAAAAATACAACGATGTAGTATACATAATCATATGCGTTATAGGATGAGAGAGCCTCTTCGTCATAAATATTCTACAATATTCGGCAGTGTGTATCCACAGTGGTCTGCGAACCGTTTGTTATAGGTAAATAGACCTTGAAAATATTATACACGTATCATCTATATTGGTTCATAGTTGCAGGGCATATCATAAAATACATATCACTTTCTAGGAACAAAAAATGTTATTGTAAATTTAATACCAAACATAATGTTAATGTGTGACTGTAGTTCCAGCTCGAATAGCTTTGCTGACGATTGTATATCACTTGAATACGTTAAATTTTAGCTAATTTCTTCGTCATGATAGTTCACAGTTATTTTCCAAGTAACAAATTGGCGACATTCCCGTTCAAGGTTTTGCATCTTCTCCGAGAATTTTACTTCAGCTATGACAATATATGTTTCAATTGGTAACAAATCATTAGCAAGCAACGTCATTCAGAGATTTAAGAAGAATGACTGCGGAAACAAATTTCTAAATTGTTTTGAATTTTTATTTTCGTAGGAATAGACTCAATGTCGGCAAAGAACTTGAACCTATACCCTCATATATTACATTTTTGGTATGGTTGGGTGATCAGATGACATCAATATATCTCTTTCGAAAAGATTCCGCTTCTACTAAAGTAGGAAAGCAATATTATTCGGGAGTCGTCGAGAGGCTGGTGCAGCCTTCATCAATAACGGCGCATCTCCGGCCTGTAAAAGGGAGTAGAGGGAAGCCAGAACGGTATAACGGTGGTCCTAAGGCGCTTCTGACGCCCTCGAAACCACTCCTGTCAGGAACTGCAGCCAACCATAGCAAGTGCATTACTCGGCCTTTCTGGTGGCTTCCGTGCTTTCCAGATACATTTTTACTCTATTTTTCATAGCAACGAACGATTGAAATTGAAATAACTCAGCGTGAAGCTAGCTTACACCACATCAAAATACCAATTTATTCAGCACAGAAGATTTGCCAACAACTCATGTCTTTCGCTTATGAGGGAATATTAATTACTATTAGCATCAACAATTTTGACCATTGTAGAACATACAAGTGTGTCATAGTAAAAAATGTACGCATGCATTATGCACCAAAAACATCAAATATGTCTTCAATAGAAGGTTCAAATGTTATCCGTACCTTGTTAGTTCCTGGAACGCAGGCGAGTTGAGAATACCGGAATCTACCATTCTGAGCGAAGACACTCATGAGCCCTGCATTTCTATGCTTATCATTTCTTCCCTAAAGCAAAAAAAAATAAATTTGGATTCAACTGATCAAATAGTAAATAAAAGCATATATATTCAGTAAAAACGTCATTTCTATTTCACGGGTATATTGTTAATGGCAAATTAAATGACTTTATATTGAATGACTAACTATACCTTTGTACACTGAATGCAACCTTTAACATTGAACAGGTGTGAACGTGACAGTAACGCTCTAAAAAGTAAATAAAATATTGAAAAAAATATCGAAAGAGACGATCTTGAAATGACTATTATGGGTATTATTGAGGTCTAGTTGTGTAAGCTCTAGATAAAAGCTCAAGCCTGCCTGCTGTAGTTCATTACCTTCAGTTGCACATTGACACCATCATTTTGGTTTTAAGGAACATTGAGTTTTGTAGCAATATTTATGAGATTATATGACACACTATGCACTAGGTAAGCGAACGAAAAGTATTCATAGGCAATTTGAGCTATAAGTTTCAGTCGTTCATGGAACAATTCATCTGCTCTCGTTTTATCTGATATCTGCGTGCCAACTTTGCCTTGTCAAGCACGATGTTTTCAAAACATAAGTTTCTTCAGAGTGCATGTATGTAGAAATATATTATCTTTCCTTCAAATAGTTGTAAGACGCTCATAGAAGAATATCATGAGAGGTTAGATACTGCAATAGTTAACAAATGGTGTAATGCTAATAATCACATGATTCTCACAGCATATCTAGTAATTTGTTGACAAATTTGGGTTAAATTTATCGGTATAATTTCACTGGATAGCTTTGGAATGTTTTTCTTCAATTCATACGGAACTTGTAAAAAACAATAACAATTTTTTATTTTGAATATTTCTGGGTAACGTATAGGGGTGAGTATATCACTGAGTTCATATGTAGTACAATCAAGTCATAATTTATCAAAAAATGTCGTAGTGAATCGTGTCTTGGTAGTCCTGACTACCATAAGTGTTTTTACAAAACTAGAATCAATGAGATGAATTTTCCTATTCTACCTAGGGGTGCCCAGAAGCCAAGCTGTGTTGTCAACCACATGCTGAGACGAAAGACCAAGTATGTAAGTAGTAGATCACGTTGATTGCCTTAGACGACCAGCCTCCGGTGCGAAATTACCAAAAAAGCATTGTTCCAGAAACAGGAAAAAAATTCGTAAAAAAATTATGAGTGATGGTTCTGGTATACAAGCTCTTTGTAATGTATGTCTCAAGCACTTTGTAAAGGCATTCAAACATGTTAGAAGTAACGGCAACGAATTTTGCAAGTCTAAATTACAGTAATGGATGACTACAGAGATGATCAAGTAGGGAGGATACAAACACTCATAGGCACCGTCATAATACTAGCTGCTCTAACATTACTGTTCAGAAATGGTAGAAATAGCAATTGTTACAGCTACTACTGTTCGGAAGTTAAAATAACTCGCTGCCACTACCACAATTTTCACACCTATGCGCAATACTTCTGCGTTGATCGTGGTTTACAAAGAAAATAATTATTGATTCAAAAGGAGAATAAATTCCCAGCACTAGTTAACAGTTTATTAGATATTAACTAATAACTTCAATGTTAATGTTGTTAACTTCAATTATTAACAGACATATGCAGACATTCATTTATGAGATACAATATTATACGACATGATTCAATATTTACAGATCGTCGTTTGCTTTCAATGATAGCATTTCAAATGAATATATAAAACTATTGTGGTGGTAGTAGTGAGATGTGTTAATGTGTAAGCATGTGTGAAAGTGAATGGATACGTGGGGAGTGCGAACAGCTTGACCACAGTGCTTTAAAATCCAACCGTCGTCACACCGCAAAAATACAAACAACACAACACGCAAACATGCAATGTAAGCAGTTCTGAACGCCTACCAGTTGAAATATGATCTGCAATCGCCTTGAAACCGTGGGAAGCATCGAATAAAAAGCCAATGGTCAAATGAACAAAGTACACCTTTAAAGCAAGACCAAGTACGAAAGGAGGAGCTTGAAGTCAGGGAGCGTGTTTCTAGAAAACAAACGGATTGACAAGCAGCAGTCGGGAGATCAAGAGAGGTGAAAAAAGTAAGGTGTTGATCGGGATCTACAATATCTACAATAACTACTAGTTCTGACAAATCTAGAAGTACTACAAGAACAACTACCACGTCTTCAACTGCTATTTTTACCACAACTACTACTACTACTACTTTGTGGAGCAACTGGATCCTTGAAAAGTTCATACAAATTTGGGACAGTTTTGCTAATGATAACTTGGAGAGGCTCGGGATTTCAGCGTCAGTTGGATTTGATGGCTATATAATTACTTTGGAACATCGACAACATGAACCAAGTGGAAATATTAATTGATAGAACTTTAACTTGGGCCCTTTAACACGTTGCCTCCGATTGCCTGATTTTTTTGTAAAACTTTACTTTGTACGCATAGTCACTAGAAGGATCTGAAAAAATTACAGAACCTAACCTAAGTGGTACACATACGTACCACTTCGGAGTCAACGTGTTAAGCCAGTGGAGGTGACAACCAGCGTGAGAAGCACGTATATATGTATGGTGTAAACAACAGGACAACCGGCGCCACGCGTAGGGTTCTACTGAGTGTGTATTCGTACGTATGATGAACGAAGTGCAACGTAATTCTTCACATTATTAGTTGAGAGTGAACTAAATAATTTTGTCAGTAAAACTGTTGAATGGGACTCCAGTGATTATTAATTCGTGAGAGTATATTTGGTTAAGTATTCAGAGTGAGATTAAGTGAGAGGATTGGGGTGATTTTCAGTGAATTTTAACGTGTTCGCGTGTATTTAGGATGTGTCGTTAGATAGAACAGTGTTTCAATTCCGCCACCACTCGGCATTGTATGATCTAAGTAATTATTGTGAGTGGAATTGGTTGATTTTAGGAGGTAGATCACATTGATTTCATAACAAATTAAAGTGTTTTTTCGTGTGTTTTTCCAGTTAATATTAAGCTTATTAATTATGTTTATTCCATTCTTGTGTTGGCTTCAATAATATATGATATATCATCCATGTCAGGGGGTTTGGATTCCTCTAATTGGCGACGTCTCTCTCTTGTCATGAAATTTGATTGTATTTCAATCAACGTAAAATGTGTATGCATTACATTCACCTTGTAAGAATTCAATAATTGCTCGTAATTATTACATATCATGCTGTAACCGTGTAGAGAGAGAGCATGTATCGCCATATCATAACTTAAAGGTTTAAAAAAAAAACTCATGTCCTAAATTTTTCACGACAGAGCTTGAACGGCAGGAGTTTTGCGCATTATGAGGCGATCAATGAAACTATCAGTTGACAGAGCACTTGGGTTCGCATACTTCACATGTCCTAAATCTTGACATTCGAGAACTAGTTTTGCATAATAGTTGGTCGGATGAATTGGTCGCGCTGCTGTCCCCATTTCTGCTCACATTATCGGAATCTTAAAGCCATGCCATCTTTCCAATAAAATACTAGAATTCGTGTTCGTCTTCCAACCATAACAGTTTAAACTGAAAAATGAAAGGGGGCAGCCAAAACAGAGTCTTTATTACTGAACAGGTAGTGAAAGTAGATTTTAATCCAAAACTAACTGAAATTCCGAAGGGGTGGCAGCCATAAAAATTACTTAAATGTATAACTTGTTGATACAAAGTTACCAATGTCCATAAAACGCCCAGGAATGATTTTATTATCTTTTCAGAGACCCAAAGAATTGGAACGCCTAATTCAAGAGAAATGCATAGGATTCAAAAAATAAAACATCAATTGGTTCGAAAGTAGCCGCATCGATGCCAAAGCACGCGCGCTGTACGTCCAGGCTCTTCTACAATGGGTACGGATTTAAGACATTATATTACATTACTTCTCTTCATTGGTAACCAATATCGTGAATTTTTTAAATTGACATTGGATTGTTTTAGTAGTATTGACATTCGATTGCTTTAGTTTTAGGTCAATTTAGCAGTTTTGGACTTCTATAATAGATCATAAGACACGTGAATATAAAAATTAGGTGAATCTCTGTAATTTATACCTTAAGTGTACGTAGGTAAACTCTGAATGAATTATTTTTGTGTGTTGTTGTTAGTCAAAATCATCGGGATTGCAATCAATATTTCACACTCGGAATCGCAACCAAGAGGTGATAGGCTGAGTATAGCAGGCAAGAGGGTATCACTACTTTGTACATGATCGGGACTATGCTATCAACGTTGATATGATGCTGTAACTCGGAAACATTATTTTAAAGCACTTCGGAATCACTATTACATTTTCAATGCATTTACTGTGTTCAGTGAGGGTTGAGTATTCGGTGTAAGCACAAATTAGTATGATTCATCTCAGGATGTTACAATTTTAGGCCCCTTCTACTACTCTAAATAAAATTTCAGTGTCACTACTTCACGCGAGATAAAAGTTTTCACGACACTCTTGACTAGCATGAGGTACCTTTCAAATTCCTAAACATGTACGAAAAAATACAATAATGGTTGATTGTCATAACGCACAATTCCAACCTGACGTTCAGAGATTAATCATAGTCTCGTTGCAAGCCTTAGCGCAGACATAAAGGAAATTTTTGGAGGAACAATTTTTATGTCACCGAAGCTGAGTCATGCAAATGAGGCTACTGCTAACGAGCTTATCTTTGAAGTGCAAGCAGGCAGAGAACGAGGCCTTGGCCTGCCAAACTCATTAGCTCTTGTCAAGCCACATTTCATTTCATCAATAGAAAAATGTAACAGTTTTGTTATAATGATACGCTGCAAAAAGTACTAGCGTGTGCAAATAAGCAACGCATCATTCCAATTTACACCAATTAGATGTTTATCGCTTCGTACGTATGCTAGTCTGCAGAAAACGTGGCACTTGATGTCACTTCTTATGCAATGAAATATATAATGTCACAGCTTCTTTCCCTTTTAACCATTCTTTCATGAAACAATGGGAAAGGGGAATACTTTGAATTCTTTATATTCTCAAGTTGGCTTACAGAATTATTCACCCAAGTTTTAGCACGCAGCAAAAAAATTTTCTTACATATTGACCTTGTCCTGTTGATACGCAATTGTTTTATTTTTTTACTAAATGTATAGGAATTTAGTGATGAATGAATTAAAGTAATGCATTGCAAAATGAGCAAAATTCATATTTTACATTCAAATTCATCGCTTAAAGAGAGTTTATCGCTTACAACTCGAATGATTCTATCTATTTCTAAAGTCCCCTTTATTCACAATATCGCAGTAAACCCTTTGAAAACTGTTATACAGTTCAAAAAGCAAAATTAGATAGTATTTCGAGCATTTCCTTTTTAATCTTTATCCACAATACTGTAATACCTTAGCAATTAAATTACTGGGATAACTCCCTGGAAAATAATGCGTAAATATCTAATGGTACCATTCCACAGAAGTAATATGGTAGACGTAAAAAATTTTAATCATACCATAAATATTCAAAAGATATAGCATAACCTCTAAAACTGTATTAAGCTTACACTGAGGGAGAGGCTGCAGCAAAAGCAGTAAATCATTAGGCGAGCATTGAATATGTGTTTGTAATGTATTTTTTTGTGTGCAGTGAGTAAATATTTTTCTTAGTTGTCTTTCAATAGCTTACCCAAATTGATGTGTAAATAGAATAATTATGACATCACTTTCATGAGTCATCATCATAAACAACCCATCATAGCAGGACCATTAAAACATAAATAGGGCTGATACAAATGCAGGTAAACAATGTGATCACAAAAACCCTACCCCTGATTTTAATGTCAATAACTCGGTCATGAATGGGTAAATTTTCATGCAGTTGATCTTACTTTAGGCAGGAATTCGTTTCGAACACACTCTTAGAGGGTTTTCATTCAATTAAAAAGTTTTATTAGAGTTACCGACTGCAAGGGCAGGGTAAACAGTTAATTTTTAATTTGGATTTACGCCATATAAACAGGTCATGCACTTCCATGAAATGACTGCTTCCATAAACTTGTAACTATAACACATTTTTCATGGAAAGAGGTATTTTTTTGTTATTAATTTACTTGACAGCCGTTTTTGCATGAAACTCCCGGTATTTCTTCCTTAGTTTCCGTCTCACTTTTCGGATAACCTCAGGATTATTCTTCAGAGCGTTTACCTGGTTCTCAACTTGCTGTCTGCGGTCATTCAAATCAAGAGGACGAGTACAATAAACTTTAGATTTCATATACTTTCTTACGAAGATCACACACCGGATTTGTGATCTGGCAATTTTGGTTGCCGTTCTCTTCGGTGCCCATATTTAATAACATGATTATGATCGCATAACTATTAATTATATTCATTTGAATTTGATAAAACTGTGATTGATGATAAAATAATTTCTGCATGTGATAGAAAACAGATTTCTAAGTAAGATGAGACAACTTCATTAAAATATACCTATTTATCAATATTATTGAATTATTATCATTCAGAGTCTGTATTCTCGTATTTGCAGCGAACATTTTTTTGTCGTATTTCCTACATTCATGCACTGATCACCTTTATTCTGTAGGACGTAGCAGAAGCAACGGCTGAAATTGCAACAAGGCCTCAATAGAACCTCGAGCAAAGAATATACTGCTTGAAATATTACTACACGACAGGCTCGTTCAAGAAAACCCAGGAAACTTTCGTGCATCAGTTCAAATACTAGAATGCTGCCTTCAAAAGCAAAATTCAGGACTGGGTGGACAATTATGAAAAGCATGGGACTGTAGAAAACCTCAATGCAGGCAGAGAAAATCGTCTAAGCCGCTCAGAACGTCCTAGGAAGCATACACAGTAGCTGGTGGAGAGAATAAGAGAGTCAGTTCAAAAGAGTCCGAAGCACTCAGTGCGAACACTAAGTCAGTCACCTTGGCATATCACGTGCAACGTGCAAGAGAGCACTAGTAAACGATATGAAGATGGTGCAAGCTCTCTCGTCTCCAAGGTTTCCCGAAACTGGCTGAAAAAGAACTTTGGACGCCGTGTGATCAGTCAGTTTCAAGACTGATTTTGAGTAGGCATATCACAGATCAGACCTTGGCTCCTAAATTTTTTCCTTTTGGGTTATCTGAAAGACTAAATGTATGCAAGGAGACCTACAACCCTCACTGAAGTGAAATAATGCATCGGAGAGGAGATAGTCATTCCTCGGTCGTTTTGTAAAGATGTCTTTAACAACTTTGTGCTACGTCTCTAGAAATGCATGGAACTGAATAGTAATCATTTCGAACATATCATCTGGAATGAAGAAGAGGCATATGTCAATCATTTTTTAATATGGTGTTTTGAACAAAATGAACTGGTAGCAGCTGCAGTATTTTTTATTACAACAAAATCAAGAAATGACGCCTATCAAAATTTGGGACGCATTTTTTTCAGGTCCCCCTATAAATATATATATATATATATATATATATATATATATATATATATATATATATATATATATATATATATATATAAGGGCTTATATATATATATATATATATATATAAGGGATGTTTAGGGTTAATTTGACATATATTTATCGTTTTTTCCGTAAGTTTGAGGTGTTAACGCACACAATGCATTATTCAAAAACTTGGACTTTTCTCCACTTATATACTTGATGACGGATAGAAGGGATAACCGTAACTCAGCGGAATCATGGAAGAGAACAACTTGATGATCTGCACCAGCCATGAAAATAAGGAGATTATGGTTGCTGACCAATAATCTGTGAACACTGTATAAATAATCATGCAAGAACTGGAGAATTGCAATGGAGACTACGAGGCTGTGGTTAAAAGAAAGCAACATAACATACGATCTGATTGCGTTCGTACACCAGAATTCCTGAAAAATCTGCAGAAAAAAGTGTTGGAGGACCGTGACATCGGAATTCGGGCTCTGCCACGTGAATTGAATGATTCATCCTCTACCATGAAGCTTGCGCTTAATGAAGACCTTCGGTACTACTCGTAAAAGTGTTGCAGAAGTCAACATTCATGTGTTGCAGAAGTCAACAGCTACCAGAATAGGCCCGTGAAAATTGTGTGACAAAGGCGACCACCAATCCGCTCACCAGTTCCAATGACCTCACCACTCACAATGTTTGGTCTCCAAACTCCCCAGATCTCAACACCATGGATTATTATGTATGTGGGGCTGTTGAGAAAGATACTGATTGCCATGCCAGTGCTATAAAAACCCATTTTTTCTACAGAATTAAAGTAGTTTTTGAGACCCTTCTCAAGGAAATTGTAACTTCAGTTGGCTTTAGGTTACGGAGCAGGATTGTTTCTGATATCGACGCAATGGTAGTTATTTTGAATAAAACTTGTTGACAATAGTGTAATTTCCGTGCCTGTTGAATTTCTGTACAATCCGTTCAATTTTGTAGCTCCCAAGCACTTGTTTTCCGTATGTAACTGTCAAATTTATCCTAAACACCCTGTATATACTTCAGATATGTACTGTATACACACAGGGTGTGGTGGATAAATAATATGTATACTTTGGAACACCCTGTGGCCTGATTATTATTCTCTAACCGCTAAAAACTGAACCAGATCATCAGTAGTATCTGTCCTATCGGTACCTGCAGTCATGACATCTGCAGTGGAGTTCAAGTTCCCAGAACTGGGGAAAAAGCATGCAGTACTATGTCCTGTTACGCTGGACACCGTAATTTCGACATTGCAAAGTAGCTTAAAGAGGATGCGAGCTTTGTCAGGGATGTTCAAAGTGAGTTAGTTGCTTTCAATTACAACTTTAAAGCAAAAGCTGTCAAGCAAGATTATCCAAAACAGTTTATCTGTACGAGGGATGATGAGTTCACAGTGCCTCTCCTAATGTAAGGCTTCCCAACTCCCACGACTTCAATGCAGTGGACTTTTCCGCGGGGGGTGCAGTCGAACAGAACACCAACCAATCCCCATACATAACCAAGGACAAATTGATTAGGCGCAACAAGGTAATTTTCGCCAATGTTTCAACAGAGGTCGTCAAGAAAAGTTGCTATTGGTTCTGAGGGCGTATCTAGGCTGTTTTCGAGGCAGGGAACGTCTTCACCGAGTTGGAAGTGGCCAGACGGCCTACAAAGATGAACACATATTTTATTTGTAATCAAGTAAATTTTCTTTGAATAAGAGCATTTTTAGTGAGACCTAAAAAAGTGGGATATTTACCAACTGCACCATTTGTTTCAAACCTCTGTAAGAATTTCATACAGCAAAAAAAAATTCCCACCACGGTAGAATCTTCCAAACATAATAAATGTTATATCGTTATGTCAAACATTAATTCAAATGTATATCCTGACAAAAGCTTTTAAAAGAGATGTGTGTAAATATGCTGACACATGAGCGCATTATGTCGTACTTCAGATTTCACAATTTGAGTAAATAACCACCGGACCCCAGAATTAATTTTCACATGACACCCCACAGCAGTGCAGCGATTATTATAATTTTTTTAGTGATCTGATGATATCCGACATGAAACCTCTAGCAAGCAAATTTATTATAGAGTAACCTTATCTGAAGGCAACAGGGAAGGTGCTCAGGCTGCATGGCATGCAGAATGAGGAACCTCCATTATTGCGATGCGTTGCACACGTCTGCTATGTATTAGATACAAACCACCAGGCCGACGTGCTGTCGTATAAATACAAGAATCCGATGCCACTCACATGAAGAAAACAAAAGATTGCTGGCATATATTGTGTTAGCCAAAGTTGTTTTCAACAAAAGCAGATTAGAACCATATGCAAGTATTGATACTATCAGAAGAAATAGTGTGTCAATCTCATTCTGTAAAAAAATGCGTCTAGTTGAACTAACTTGGGCACCAATTTATGAAAGGTTATTCTATTAAAAACAGGCAAATATTCAGTCTTGGTATTAATATTTGCACTCGCAATACATACCCTCGGTATTTAATTTTGCTTAATTATACTGTTTTCGCTGAAAATCATCGTTTATGAGTGAAAATCATAGTTATATTTCATCAAGAACACCGTTTAATGAAATCTTAAAGGCTAATATTTACGAATTCAAAAGCCCATTAACAACCATTACAGCTAAGTTTTTTTGTAGTACGACGTAGATGGAGCCTATTAATATAGGGAAAATTTTGTCACTCGTGCACTGACTTGATTTAAAAAATGATGCTTTGTTTGTTTGTGGCTTCAGTTAAGAAATGAAACACTAGAAGGTAACATAAGCCGGTGAAACACACCTATTTTATGGAACACATAATTGTTGTTTTGTTGCGTTTAAAATGGTCGAACATTTTCTTCGATTTTGCGCATAATATTTTTTTAGATTTAATCAACAATTTGAAATTATTGAAAAGTTGTAAAAAGAACCTGATAAATATCAGCAAGCGAAATTACTTGTCTGTTTATGAAAGTTAATTTTGGTTGTTTTACTATTACTATTTAACTATTATATACAATTTAAATTATTTTTCATAATTGTCCATCTTCACTATCATAAATTAGATCTCCGATATCCTGCTCGTTCACTTTGAGAACATTTTTAATAAATTTTAAAAGACTGTTTTTACGATTTCAACGATAACCAACACATTCTTTAACGATGCTTGTGTATTTAAAAGGTAAATAAGCGTCGGACTATATAATTTTTGGTATCCATAAAGACCACTTCTCAAGATGCTGGTTTTATGAGTGCTTTGGCTACATAAGTTTATCGCAATCCATCAAATTTCACCCCATTCATCGTTACGTTTAAAAAAAAAATACTAAAACATTAATAATTTATTTTCATCAGTAAGCATAATTCTGCAAGTGAGGCGTGTGTAACCATCATATCATACCAGAGATTACTCGAAATCCATTGAACATTTATTTCGACAAGTTGTCTATACTTGAGATCACAGAAAATGATGTTGTTCACAAAATTCAATGTGTATATAAACTGAAAAATGACAATAAAACCTAATAACAACGATCCTCGGCACAACTGTCCGATCCTTGAAAGCCCAAGGAAATGCCTCAGAAGCTAGACGAAAGAAGGGAATGTATCCGTCGGAACTGTGTTTACCAGTCTCTCCAAAGACTTGAAGATCTCTTCGTACAAATACCAAAATAAATAGTTGTAACCTGCGAAAATTTTGGACTGACTCATTGCCTGAACTGAAGTCCTTCTCTCTCGTATTTGCAAAAGCAAGCTTCTGAATCCGTGCTCAATAACGGAAAGAAATCAGATTTCGAATATAATTTACTCCTGAAAATGATCAATTTTTCCTGTGGGACTGGGGAGATTACCACATCAGTATTGACTCAAAGACGATTACTGGGGGTCGCGATTACTGATATCAGAACTCATGCATTCGTGTTTGCGAAAAAGGGGTTAAAATTAGCTAAGCAAATTACTGAAACGATATTCATACTGTTATTGTGGTTTTTAGGGTAAAATAATTGTTCAAAACTCTAATGTTCCTCTCGGTGTAACTCTGCATCCTTCTCCGTATCTTAGAATACTCAAGTTTGATTGTTATTCAATTCTTCCAAATTGTTTTTCGAAAGTGGGGTGACCTTCATCATAAGATCTGAATATTTTCGATCACGGCCTCTGGTCCGTACGGAAGAGTAGGGTTTGCAGACACCGAAGTCAAAATTTAAAAAGAAAAGGACTAAAATCCATCAAAAGGTCATTCGTGACTCGTACAGGTCATTTTCTAAACGCCTTCTGCTTGCTATCGATGTATTACGATAATTTTTGTTAATTTCTAGCCATTACATGCTTAACTACTATTTTGTTATATTTGTATACATTAGTTTGTTTAACAAACGTAGACTATAAAAATTGTGATGTTAATGTGAGCACCCTTTGTTTTAAGACATGAAGTTAGTTAAAATTTCCCTGTGCATTCAGAGATCGATGAATAGAAGTAAAATTACTGTACTATAGACACAATTGTATAATATAAAATAAAGATTATTTATGTTATTCTCTGTTGCAAATTAATATAACGATCGTTAAATTTGTCATAAATGACCAGAAGTAGAATCTTTCATGCGTGGGTATCGATTCGGCCAAGAATAGTGAGAATTGAGAATCACAGTATCTCTGGAAACGATATTTTGCTAGAATATTGATTGACGTTAAAAGTATGCTAATAGCATTAAATGAACACTCCTGAGTATAGGCAAGTCTTATTTGAAGTGCAATGCTCGAAGTGCACCGATAAATGTGAAGCGGCAGCGAAAAGATAAGACTTGTAGTGGTCTTGATCAGAAGAGACCTGAATTTAAACCAATCAAAATAGTGGAATGTCTGACGTTCGAGATTTTCCCTACAAAGAGTTTTCTTGAAATTAACAGATCAAAAGAAAACACTACGTTTCCTTCTTTAGAAATACTGCTTCAGTCTAAATTGTCTCTCGGGTGCTTCTTTCATTGTGCACGAAGCAATGCAAGCCAAAAATATTTACAGCATGATCATCTGCACCCGAAGGTGTTTCTAGGGGGCTGAAAATTAATTCTAGAATGGATTATTGCATCTGGAAATGAATATAGGAAAAAAGTTATCTCATTACTAACCAAGAAGCCACCAATACATCTGTGACAAGCAATTTGACGAGTCAAATTTTACTTGAATATTATCACCATTCATAACAAGAAAAGAGTTACAGATGGTTGGAATTTTAACCCAATACGTTACCAGAGTTCAGTGTAATGAAGGTAAGTGTCTATTGGGTCGACTAATTTAAGCTAAGAATATTTTTTTCTTGATGCTAGCATGAATAAATTGACATTTGGAGAGAAAAGGGAAACAAATCGTTCATCATCATAATTTTAGAACGATGTTAGTTTCTGCGAGAGAAATGTATCTGTTTCACTGTTGTTTATTATGCTTGGGACGCAGAAATAATTACCTGCATACAAATGTACAGTATCTGCTTTAGCCAAAGCTTTAAATAAATTCAGTCGGGTGAGTCTGTCCAAATGAGAAGGTATTCCATATTTCGTAAAAAAATACTGAGTTGTTTTGGCTCTGTAATTTAGTTTTGTAATTATTATCATAATTCTTTAAAACATATATACGGTTTTTTCAGACAGAAATGTGTTGAATATTATTTAAATTAAATAAGACAACCACCCAAAGCTGAGCGAAAGCTTATGAAGTGTGATCAGGCTCAATAGAAAGAGCCCGACTACGCTGTAAGTAGCATGTTGACTTAAAGTTAGAGTTACGAGATATTAAACCGGATACAAATGTACCTTCACCTACCAAAATTTCATACTCCAGGTAAGCCCGAAGATCCCATGAGCATAAGTTGTTTGTAATTGACCAGACGTCTCAAATAATCCTTGTTTTAATCACGATGACTCCCACAATATTAGGCCGTCTTTACCTCACATAGTCGCGTTGAATACTGAGAATAGTTCTCTAGTCGTATAGGATAACAATGATGCTATCATTTCCTCTATTAATAAAATCATTGAACTGACATATTACTTAACTTTGACTTTTTTATGCTTCAAAATAGAACTCAGTGATGAACTGAATTTTCACATTTTCATCAATGCAAAATATATTTTGCAACGATGTCACTTATAAACAAGAAATTGCGATCTACTGAGTCAACGGCTTGGATAAGTTTTTAATGACAGATACTGCGAACAAAATATGCTGCGTATCTTACAGTAAATGCTATACAATTTAGTGGATGCATGATGGTGCTCCCCATCATCGACAAGCAATCGTGAAGAGTTTCTTTAAAAATATATTTTGCAACGATGTCATCGCCTTAGGTCACTACATTAGTTTGTTTAATGAAAATGTAAATGCTAAAGAATGGCGCTAAAGATTTCCTGACGTTGCTCCTTATAATTTATTTCTATGGAACCACCTGAGGTCTTGAAATTTTCATCGTTTCACCAAGAGAACTACAAGATTTTAGGAAAATAATTGAAAACAGTTTAAGGTTTTAAAAATTATTACCAATGGCACAAAGTGCAACGGGGAAGAAGACTTCGAAACTGTAAGAATATCTGCAAAGTGACGCATTGTGAGGTGCAGTTCAAAGCCTGTTCAAATATGAACAAGATTTTGTACAACATTCGTTAATTTTCTAATATTGGTTTCAATATATATTTTTATTCTCTTATATGTATTTTTTAATATATTTTGATAGCAAGCCAGTTAAAGTTCACAAATTTTTCTACAAATTTGATTTCTGGCCTAACTATATTCAACTATTGCTAGTATATAACAAGACTAAGTGAACTAAAATGAAGCCATTATTAAGCGAGTAATTAATCTTTAAAACAAATTGAATTTTTAAGTTTCCGAGTCCAAACAATCTCTTTTATTTTATTTCACCTTGTTTCGGTAATGCAATTCATAAATCTCGAATGGGATTTTATGCTTCTACTGGTAAGATTCATTTTTGTTCCTGCTGATTCAAATGAAACAATAGGAATGGAATAGGGTGATCCACATCCCCCTATATCAGTTTATTTTATTTACTGGTATAAATTTAGTCGCTTTGCGAATGACAGCATGTGTTCAAAGACTGGCCTTAACGTGCTACCGAAAAATGAAGGGCAGACTGAAAATTAAATCTGAGAAAATCTAGTCATGCAAATATGACTCCTTTTTTCTTTTTTTCACGCAAACTATTCAACATATACAAAAAAATACATGCAAGCCATGTGAAAACTTGAAAACTCTAAATCTTGCAAAAAATTTATCCCCAATTAATTTTTAGATTAATCTGTAATCGTCTCAAATTGTTTTGATAATTCATGAATTAATTCTGCTATGACCATACGATAATGAAACGTATTTAATATATTAGGGTTTTTGCAGGAACATATAATTAATCATTTATTTCACTTAGAAATATTCATTTTAGGATATTAGCAATTGCTTTATTAGGTATTTTTTATCACACAATTTTATTTATCAGATTGAATCCAGTAGCATCAGGAGGTATAATAATTAACAACAGTGGAATATAATGTAGAACAAAACACAAAAAATTACAGTTTACATTTCACCTCATAATAGAAAAGTAAAATGAACTTTATGTAATTTTTACATAGTAGAAAACAAGCAACCCATTTCTTCTTTTCCGTTCGAACTACGACACCAGCAATGAGTAAGACGAATGGTAAGAAAGTTCGGAGTTTGCTATTGACTGAATGAATTAGCGAAGTTCAGTTTC
>VCRD01006685.1:6127-25418 GCA_006783055.1 Trinorchestia longiramus
TGTGGCAGTAAGCAGGACTGTGGCAGTAAGCAGGACTGTGGCAGTAAGCAGGACTGTGGCAGTAAATAGGACTGTGGCAGTAAGCAGGACTGTGGCAGTAAATAGGACTGTGGTAGGATGCAACTGCACCATTAAATTTATGAAGAACAACATCAGAATCAGACTTACAATATTTTACTTATTACAAAAATGAATAGAAATTTTGGGACAACTCACGTGATCAGCTGACTGGAAAACCGGGCAGATTTCGCTTCAGGATACTGGAAAAAAAATTTCTAGCCGATCCAATTAGATCCTCGACACGAGTTCACAATTCTGAACTTAAGCGTCAAAATTTTTCCGAGTTTCGAAGTGAAAGAGTTTCAGTATTTTTCATCACTTTTACATGGCTAATGAATTCGGGCAAAATGTGTGATATATTGAACTGGGATGTCACATGCAATGGTGTAATACAGGTAGTCTGTCTTCTGGCACGCGTGAAAATCACGGCATGGGACTTCGGTATTGAACCAAGAATGGGCCAAACGGCTCGTTCCTATTGCCTTATTCTATTCTATATTGAACTTGTTTTTCACCTACTACTAACGTAAGATAGAATTCCTTAACATAAGTCAAGGTCTGGATTAAGAATACATTTTTCGCATTAGCACTGAAATACGCTGATTAGTTGTCACTCATTCTTATTCTCTCCGTGTAGAACAGACAGAAATACACGAAAGCACTGCTTTCACAATGCAGGTCTACTCTCAGGCACTCTGCGAAGGGACGAGGAACAAGTGTCGCACACCCTCACCGTAACACAGTCAAGTGCACACTGCAGCTCGAATTCTACAGCGCAGACGTTTGTGCAGTTCCTAGTCCTTTGACCTCACAAACTGCGGACCACTTCAACCCAACACAGATGAATCCGCGACGAAATAATTATTCACGGAATAATTTATCCACAAAGTAATTTATCCATAAAATAATTCATCCACAAAAATAAATTATTCACAACAGAATTGGCGTTGCGATTTGGAGCAGTCATTTTATTTAACCCATTCTTGGTTTTGGACGTCAATTGACGTGAATTTTTTTTAACTACCACTAGTTTTTTATTTCAATTGACGTTCTTGAAATGATTTAAAAACTTTCAAGTAACTAGGTAAGTGAATTTTAAATTTCATTTCTCCGTTTCTTAGGTATTTTTTGGTTGTTTGGGAGAAAAACTTTTTATCTGATTTTTCGTAACCACTGGAGGTACACTATGTGGATACTAATGTGACCACGAACGGGTTAAATGTATTCCAGCAATATTACAATGAACAATAATAATCAGATCAGTTTGACAGAACTATCGGCATAGATTTTGATTTGATCAATAACGAACGTAATTTGAAAAATTCAAAATATACACTAGACTCACTAAAAATATACACTAGATGCACTAAAAATATATACACTAGACCAATGTTTCTCAATTTTTTTTCAATCACGGCCCCCTTAGGACAGTATTTGATTTTCCACCGCCCCCTAATGATTATATTACTGTATATTATACAGTAATATACGCCCCCCATTCAAGGCGTACCCTCCTACCGCCCCCTTGCATTTCCTCAACGCCTCCAGGGGGGCGGTACGGACCACTTTGAGAAACACTGGTCGGTCTGAAGGATTTATGGTCTGGAGAGTTTCAAGGTGTCATCACTGAGCATAAAATTGATAATTTTGAGAACAACTTACACCATTTATCCTAAGCTGAATAGAAGGCTCCAATACACACAACTTTATGTATTTCGCTCGCTTGTTTTGTCTTTTGCTTTGAAATGCTACGAGAAACGTGTTAAAGCTTTCATTCTCATAGCTTTTTATGATTCCCTGTTCAGAAAAGCATTTGGACAACAAAGTTACTGAATAAAACACGTGTACAACGCAGTAGTAATGCCGCAAAATTAAAGCAGCATTTAAGTTGCTCAGTGTCGTGAGAGCTCGAGATGGTTGTGACACTCGGGTTCATAAATAGTAATAAAAATTAACACAGCTTGAAATTATCGTGTGCATTTTTTAAAAGTTGAAAAACAAATTTTTGTTTCGTGTGATATATATCTTAGAAGGATACAAATTTATAGTATGAAATACATAAGGAATATCTCCCTTCCCCCTCTAGTCTCTCCCCTTCCGTTCCTCCTCGTTATGTTATTATGACGGTTATTATGACGGTTATTATGACGGTTATTATAACGGTTATTATGACGGTTATTATGAAGGTTATTATGACGGTTATTATATAACCGTCGCTTACATAATAACTGATCAAGAAAATGTATATTTATTTTTGGTTAGTGCAGTATACGCATTAAATAAACGAACTAACCTGTTCATATGTGCAAAAACATACTGATAATATTTAGTAATTGAATCAATGAGAGTAATCGTAGACCAATTTAGTTACTTTTTGCCAGACGTAAAAATGAGAAGCAATTCAAACACAGCTGTACGACAACTGGGAGCGATGTCATAATATCATTTCAGAGCTCAAATTTCTACTTTGTAGCCTTATTTCAAAATCACAAGGAGTGTCTAAACATATACCTACTGCTGCAATATAAATACTTTCATTCAAGTGTGCAAGTTTTGCAAAAATCGAAATTTGAAAACTTGCATCACAATCTCGAACTGTGAGGACTTTCATCACAGTCTCAAACTGTGAGGACTTGCATCACAGTCTCAACTGTGAGGACTTGCATCACAGTCTCAGACTGTGAGGACTTTTATCACAGTTTCAAAGCTCAACACAAAACTCAGAAATCAATTAATTTTGTCCCGATTGTTACTGGCAGTACAAATATTTTCGCTATTTTCAAGACTTGTCACAAGATTTTATAAAGAATGAACATAGGTTCAATACATGAATGTACACAGGGTGTCCCAAAAAAATACATACATTTTTAAGAAGCTGTAGTTTGAATACTACTGGTATTCATAGGGTGTACATAAGGTGGGTAACAACGTATTCTGGATGCAAAATAAAACTTTTGATCTTTATCTTTTTTTAGCTTCCTAGCACCAGTAGTATTTAAACTTCAGTCTCTTAAAAATGTATACATTTTTTGGGGATACCCTGTACCACTAGTCGTAAAGGTATTGGACCTCTTAACACGTTGACTCCGAAGTGGTCCGTATGTGGACCACCTAGGTTAAACAACCTAACAATCTTTATTTCCAATCAAGTACACAGTACATAGACATTTAGTACATTGGTTTTTCAAATTCTTAAGGTTAACATTCTTAGAGTACGGGTGATGATGAAGCTCCATGATCCCAGGAGGTTTGATGAGCGTGTCCATGGGCCATGACTGCTTACCCAGTAAGCCTTACCGATATGTGCGAGCTCACGGCACGAAGAGGCAACGAGAAACATCTCGTCTTCACGGCCGGGTTCGAACCCGCAGTCTTTCCGCACGAAGCAGAGACCTGATACCCAGGTTCTAGGTTCTGTAATTTTTTCAGATCCTTCTAGTGACTATGCGTACAAAGTGAAGATTTACACCAGTCAGGCAATCGGAGGCAACGTGTTAATATACATAGAATAAGTATGTACTTCTTATTTTGTTCACGACCTAATTTGTGTACGTTCAAGTATCATATTTTGGCTTTTATGGTTTGAACTCTGTGGACTAAATAAAAAAAACATTTAGGAAAAGTTCTCGTACACTCTGCAATTAAACAAGTTCTCATCAAAACGGATTATAAACGATCGCACAATTCTTGCGATCAACACAAACTTTGTATCAAGTTTTACTTGTACCATCTCGTATAGGTTCGTATTCACTGACGACAACTTTTGAATTTTATGTTTCCCTGCCGTTGTCAGTTTCTGCGGCAAGCGATCATTAGAACAATGAATAATGAACACATTGTCCTTATTATCAAGCATCAGCAATTCCTGAGGAGAGCGTGTTGCAAGAAGCCCATAATAAATTATTTCATAACCGTCAACGCAGGTATTTTTTGTCAAGATTGGAGCATAGGAAAGTTCGAAAGGTTGATGTCCAACAGCTGCCAGGCCCTCGACAGAAAATTTGCAGGTTATTCTTGTACTGCACTCGAGTTTTGCGGTACATAAAAGAAACTGTGTGGCGAGCTGAAAGGTTATTTTGAGTCTCCTCAGCGTGTTTTAACTTCTTCTGAGATTGGGGCTACGATAAAGTGGGCGTATAAATCTTCCGTGGAATTTTTTTAGAATTTCGGAAGCAAAAATAAAGAGACTTTTCTTCGTTAACACCATCAAAACGTCATGTCATATTGATGCCGTGATGTGGTTCTGGATACTTTTAGAGCACTGGGCATCATAAATAAATTCAGCAGTCACCGATCTAAGATTGGAAAATGATAAATTATGTTGAGAAAAGCAAAGTGAAGCAGGTAGTCGTGGTTTGTTTCTCCGTATATCCGCCCTCTTATTCTCGTTAAAATATTAAAACGCTATACACTTTCTGCTGTTTTTATAATCAGTCGAACGTTCGATATAAAAATTAATTAGCATCGACAAAGTGTTGCATATAAATCGTTCACATTCTAGGATGTAGTTGTTTCAAGTGATTTCCCCACATTTTTTGTTCCAACACATATTTTCTACTTGCAGCACATGTATACTTGATAGATTTTACGAAAGATAAGGCAACACTAAACGACCTGAATACAAGCCTTTAACACGTTTCCTGCGATTGCCCAGCCGGTCCAAATCTTTACTTTGTACACATAGTCCCTAGAAAGCTTTGAAAAAATTACATGACCTAACCTGAGTGACCCACCGGTCGGTCACATCGCAGGAAATGTGTCTAACTGGTCAAACTAAGCACGTATGCATTTCTGCCGTGTACCGTAACCCGAAGTTTACGCTTATGCTTTGATCGTCGCAGTGCATGACTTGGATAGTCAGTTAGCATCTAGAAATGTCCTCGTTACAGTTCCAATGCAGCCAGAGCATATGTGAGGGGAACATGGGACGAGTGAGAATAATTGGCGCCAGATATTGCCATCGATAGAAAATGAAGGACGTGTACAGTAGCAACATAGAATAGGGAAGCGGAAGAAGAAAGAAAGGTATAGAATGAGATGAGAGATTTTCAATAAAATGTTTTGTTGATGCAGTCACTTGGACAGTTAACAGTCATCCAAAATCCTGTTATTTGAAGTTAGGGTATATGTTTGATAAGTCAATCAAAATCAATCGTCAGTAACTGAGAACCAAAGAAAATTTTGAAACACCATTTCCTAAGTAATTTTAGAACTTCATCACAACTACGAAGAGGGCTCAAAATATGCTTAGATACTACAATTAAAAATGTATAATCGGAAGAGCTAGTTATTTTGTAACCTGAATTCATGTGAGTGCGCTGAATAAGAGTGTTCACCAATTTGTGCAAGCACCTATCAGGTTACAGTAGAAGTCTTTTTAACCGGCACCCATGGGACTTTGCAGTTGCCAGTTAATATCACCCATGCAACCACAAACAATTCATAGACACGCTAGACATAAAAAAAAACAATATCACTTGCTGAAAGCAGTTAAAGAAGAAAAAACATAGTAAAAAATATACATATAAAGCTTGGCCAGCGAGTGTCGGTTTAAAGGAATTTCACTGTATTTGGGTTAGTTGACTTAAAAGTTGTCTTCCAAAATCACTTGAAACCTTTTTCTGCCGCGGTTTGGCTCCCAGTTTGAGATCGGGAGTTGCAGTAGTTTGGGCAGTTTCAGTCATGTGATTTAAAGGTGTATAGCTTGCAGGTTATGGGCGAAATAATTTCAAATAATAATTTTGAATCAAATAAACCATATGAAACAATGTTTATTTTTGACTGAACGAAATATTTCGTAAATGATCACTCAAATAGCAGGGTAATTTCACCCAGTATTTGAACGAAACATTTAGAATATAGGACTAAAATGAATAACTTCTAGTGTACTTCAGAAATCACTGTGGGCCATACAGAATTAATGTTCCAGTAGGAAATTTTTTTTATTAAGGAATGCAGAAAATCAGACTAAAATAAGTATCATTTTATTTGCTGAATGTTATTCATCGCAACACGGTTTGTCGCATATGTATTATGGGTATCACTATTAGAGTAATGCATATATATTATCTGACAATCTTGAAGACACCTCTAATTCGATTTAATTTTGTTTAAAAACTTATTTGAAGAATTTCAGTAGAACTGAAACCATTTTAGAGGTTGCTTCCATCCGTTGAACATTTTGAACGCGGTTATTGTTAATTTTGTGCATACAATTTATTTATTTGTTTAGTAGAGTCGTTCAAAAACGAGGTGATTGCAAGAAATTGTTGGAGTTAATTCGAATTTCAATGTAGTGGCCCCTAAGTCAGGAAAGAGCTTTAGAGCACCTGGGGCCTATCACAGAGTGCAATAAATGGCTTAGAAAATTCAATGCATTAAAATCTCGATGCCGAAGACTCAGTTCAAACTTACTGACAGAGAGGAAAGAGGACTGAGAAATGTTTGATGTCTTTCAATCGGCGATATAAATCAGATTGAAGATTCTGGCATCCATATCGTCATGGGCCTCCATTCAGATTTGCATTTTTTCAAAGTCTGCTGCTCCACGAGCAAAAGGATGGCAAAATCATAAGTGCTGCACTCGATAAATTTTTGAGGTATTTGTGGCATCTCCGTGAGGAGCTTGTTACACTCGTATTTTTTTTATTCAGCCGTTTTGTATGAGACAAAAAACGAAATCAAACATACTCTACACTCTACAGAAACCAGCTGACTAAAACCGAGCAAACAAGCACCAATAAACCATGAACAGCAGGACACAAACAACTGCAGGATTTCGTTACTGTCAGCGCAAAAAGATTTTTTGAAATTCAAGGCGGCCTCTCACTTTTCTTGGAAAAAAATATACTCAAGAACGGAATGATGACGAGGACGTTGTGAATGCAAGAGATTTTGCATATGAGCTAAAAGGAGTAAATTATATTACGGAAAGAGGTGTAAGACTGATGGAAGAATATAACAAACTGATAAGTAAAGGTGAAAAAATTAAGCAGTTCGAAGCTACGCGCTCTTGATTGCTTTGTGGAACCCAGAATGACCAAAATGTGTGGTTGAAATTGGAAGAGTGCATCACAAATTTGGCTTCGTTTGTGGCTGTTTCCAAAGAGGACAAAATAAGTAAGGATAGTCTTTTATTTCATACCAGATAAGTGGCAAAAGACCTGAAATATTGACTTAGGGTAGGAGCCCTGACGTTAGCATCAAAAAATGCTCTCGCCAAATGCTGATGCAACCACTATTCTTGACCACGGATTATGGGATGAGGTGTTTTAGGGAGGACAGGAGAAGGAAAACTTGAAGTTCTTCCCTTCGAATACATAATGCGTTAGTTGGTTTCCTTTCCTATTTTGGGAAAAATACCACGGAAAGATACGAAATTTAAGAAAGAATGAGAGTAAGAAACCAACTTGATTTCTTTCCTGGATACATGGAACATGTAACAGTTTTTAAATTCTTATTCCTAACTTGCGATTATGCTTGTGATTATTATGCTTCCAGCCACTGCCCTCGTCAATTTTGTGACTTGAGGTAGAGGCTCGTAGTTACACGTGCGATGATCTGAAAGATTGAAGAAATAGTTCAAGCCCGTCGGTCTGTCTGCCCACATTGTTCCTAGTTCACAAACCGAGAAAATTCGAGAGATGCGTGAAGAATCAAGCCCTCGAGACCATGGATCTGGCAGCACAAGCACAGATCACGAACCCCTCAGTGGAAGAGTGAGGAGAATTAATTGAAATATTTTTTCGTTTGACACAGTAAAATGGAGACGATTTTGGTCAACGCAAGCATTCAAATATACCACGCAGGGACATAAATTTATTTGTATTATGATTTTAAATCCCGATTTACATATTTATTCGCGAATTAAATTTCAGAATTACTTCGGAACTTCGTTACAGCATGAACAATTTATTAGCGACAATAAGTAGCAAATCGCTCGTCTACAGCACAATCACGCAAAATCAAAGCTGAGTTTGAGAAGACGCTTCTTTTAAAGGCGCCCGAATCATCCAATCAAAAACATGGAGCTGGAATCTTTACTGCTTTGCATTGAACTGTTCTGTTCGACACCCTAGTACGTTTTACTCCCGCATAGTTTTTGATTGAACAGCGAGCACGAGTTGTACGGGTAATCAATTACGTTTTGTTGCCCGAAAAGAAACAGAAAACACGTCAGTGAATACTGGACAAAAATAAGGGGTGGAACCCAAATATCATGTAAAATTGAATTGCCGCTGCACTTGGACGCCTGAGTGATATTGAAAACATGCACGCTATTAAGATCGAACACATTTAAATCAATTAGACGAATTCGTTTTTTGCCGTACATAGTTCAAATGGCCGTTATTGACTTTTTTGTTTCAATTGCGTCGAAAATACCAGAGCCTTGTTTTATGCATTAGATGATTTGCCGATTCAGGTATATGCTGCTCATGAGCAAGTACTCGAAATTCTCGCTTTTCACGGATAATTGTTTCGAAAAAATTAAATGGTTAACAAACGATAAAAATGTAAGGCGAAAAGTTGAACACCCATTTCACTAATAATTTTTTTTCTCGATGAAGAAATTACAGGCAATTTTGAACATATTTTTGACGTACGTAATACGTACATGTACTCTCTGTTGTCATGCGTACACCCCTGAATTTCTCTGAAGCTCCCCCACTCTGTTGCCCCAAGTCATGTTCTTCTGCCTGGGTTGAATAATGGGTGACCATAAAAAATGTATCCTTTTTTATGATGATGTATTTTGTTAACTATTGAAGCTAGCAGGCTGAAGGAAGTTTCATTGCAAAAGACCACTATTAAAATTTTTATTTCATTTCAATTTTGATATTCTAATGAACCACTAGCCTGAATCCACATTACTAAAATTTCTTACCTCATTCTGTAAAAATTTGAAGTTGATGGATACAATGATTTCTGGAAGCACTTTTTGCAGTTCAGTGATATCTGACGGCGCAGCTTGGGATTATTTTTCTTTTACAAAACCCAAGAGAAAGTAGTCCAAAGGTTACAAATTAGGTGACCTAGCTGGTCAAGGAAAACCTGATTTATGCCATATTAGTCGTTGAGTAACTGGGGCATTCAACCGTTTCATGGTGTCCAGTGCTGAGTTTTTGAACTGCTTTTGTTCAATCTTGTACCGCGTCTTGCTTGAAAATGTTAAATTGATTTGATTATTGAGATGTTTCAATAATTATTTCCACAAGTAACTTGCGGTGTTCTAAATTAGTTCTGGCACTTTCTTGGTGATAGAACACCATATCTAAAATATAAGTTTTACGTGTCTTCCTATACTTATTATGATAAAGTACAGGCTGCCACATAAAATTTCAATCTTATTTTTTGTAATAAAACTTATTCCAACAATCTTGCTTTAATAAGCAACAAATTAACGCATAATAGTTTTTAGCAGTCGCCTTGCATTAAAGTAATCCAAAAACGTCGACGCATCCAACCGCTGACGATGTATAATACGTTCTTTTAAGTAGACCTGACTACACTACATACACGTCACAATCAAAACGTTTCTCACTACGAATTATCTCAAATACTGAAAGTTTGCTTACGCATAATTGCTGTAATCTGAAAAAGATGACGTAAATGTTCATCAGATTGAACGTTACTATACATAGTGGACTCCTGAAATTTGGTGTTCATCAGATAATCAAAAACTGCGGTAATTTTTATTAATAGAGAAGTTTTCAACTATGATTTTCGTCGTTATTCATATCAGTCTGCACTGAATTTCTTAAGTTATATTGACTTCATACCTAAGTATTAGGCGATATCAGAAACTTTTTAAATTTTCATGAATATATTACCTGAAAGTGTCTTAAACTAAGGAATATTTTTCCACTGCATTTTCAAAGTTATTGGAATCTGCATCGGATTAAAATATAATACATAGTGTGTGCCAATGGATAAATCTATCATGAGATTGCTAGGTAAAACATTTTTGAGGAATAAAAATTATGAATAACTTGTGCTTTTTATCAAATAATACTCAGAAGACATTAATTTTTGTCTAGTATCAAAATATATCATGCTTGGTCACCAACAATTACTGTGGTAAAAAGACATACCTCTGCAATTCTGCCAATTTTACGATTTTATAGTTTCGTAAATTCATACTGGCGAACAATGAGCATCTCAACATCTGGGAACTTGTCTAAGTCTTTATGAACTTAACGCAACTCATTCAAATGTGTTCCAACTATCGCCTCTGATTGGACATGACTTTCCGTCGGGTGCAACAGTTACTGATCTGACAGGCACAGTTACTTTAATTTTGCTAAGCACTCGCAAACTTGCGCCTAAATTGCTTTACTGCTTTTACTGCTTTTATTATATCACCACAGATAATTGTGTAACTATTTTAGTTCAGTAGGACCAATTACGTGCATTTGGATTACGCAGCCTACCACCCTGAGCCTGCCTGAAGATAACCAAATTTTACGTTCTTTGCCAAGCGTTGACCAGCCATTTTGACTTTTTGCGAGGGTCAACTAGACGAGGATACCATGAATGCGATCAGTTGAATTACACAGAATAACGAATAATCTATCGTGAAATTTCCTTCCTGTAAGATGGAATGTTGTGTGAACGACACGGTTGTCACACATGGTCCAGTGAGGGGCGTAATGTTACATAAATTAACAATATTTTTCATGGTATTAGCACTGTTGGAATATGTATTGACTTTTAGACATGAAAATAATAATTATATTATTAACTACGGTATTTGCAAGCCTTACGCGTCAGCTAACGTTAAGTGGTGGTTAAAACTTAATTTTTGTTTTAAATAATTAAAATTCTGAATGCTGTAATTGCAAATTATCTTCTCATTCAGTGGCTCAGTTTTAATATTAAATTGTGGCCTCGTTTAGGCACGTAAGCTGACCTCAGTAAAATTTTTATCAGTTCGAGACCAAGAAGCTGCTCAAAAGTGTTCCACAAAAAAATGCTACTAACATTCAAGTCGTGGTTCAGGTCTCAAGAACCGATATAATCATCAGCAGGATATCAGAAGCAAGAACACTAGGAAGCTTCTCATTCTGTTAGTATGTAGTAGCCTCTGAAACAACAGCTTTCCATCTTATACTGGGAAGCTTTCACGGTTACATAATAGTTGCTTTTGGATCCGTGATGTAATTAAGATTTCTATTACTAGAACGTATATTTTTCAAGAAGAAGGTGCATTCAAACAGCTGCCACAGTGGGAGTGAGGAGGGAAAGGCTTCAAAATAGCGAGACTGATTGCATTCAGTGTGACCATTAAGGGTTTTTTGTTCTAGGACGAGTATATTCTCACTGAGAAAACAGGTTGTTGTGGCGCCATTTAGCATAATTCTTTTGATTATAATTACATAAATAACTGGTCTAGAGACGGCAACTACTTCACGTGCACAACATCTACGTCTACTATATTAGTTCTACTTTGAAATATGGATGACTTCCGCTGTCAGAAATCTTCACACTGTACAGTGAAGGGCTGGCATCTATCTGCATTGTGTGTTCTTGCCTGATTGAAGGAGGCATTCGTAGTCTACTTCCATCCATCTCTGTGCCTGCTGATAAAATTCATACGAAGTCACAAATTCATCTCGTATCAGCAACGCTTGTGTTAGGTGCAGACCCTGTCACTGTTAAGTCACAAATTCATCTCGTATCAGCAACGCTTGTGTTAGGTGCAGACCCTGTCACTGTTAAGTCACAAATTCATCTCGTATCAGCAACGCTTGTGTTAGGTGCAGACCCTGTCACTGTTAATTAGTAGTATTTAATGAAGTCTGCAGCTGCTGGGCATCTGCGACACACATACTGCAACAATGATGAGGTTATGATAGAAACATACTCTAATTATAGGTTAATGAATAGGATCAGTTTTTAGGTCAATACGGTGTTATATTTACGAAGTAGAACGTGACGTTAATGAATACCTTTAATATGTTCTAGAATAATATAAAAAGGCACTTGGTATGATGATACCTTAAAAATTAATTTGTTTAGCAGTTCATTCAATGATCTATAGCAGTGCTTCTACTTCTCATTGTTATCAAAAGTTTATAAAATTTAAAATCAAACTGACGTACTACAGGCTATCATAATTTCAGACTACTGTTGTCAAATAAATGACCACATGTCACATTGATGATAATTAAATTTTACTAAAACTGGCTTGTAATTTGTTGAAAAAACGATGATTGATTTGCAAAAACTGCAAATGCCAAATTGAAACTGATTTCTGTCATGAATAGTATGCAGATCAAAATCTTGCTAAGATTTTTTATAATTATGCTCATTTCCACGAGGGAGCAGCAACATTTTTTCTTTTTATTTTCTGCAGCAAACGGTGAAGTTTTTGCTCTACGCCATGCTGAGGTAAAGGCCTGTCTGTTAGAAACAGTAATAAACACTGTATAGTTAATATTTTTAATACATCTATCACTCATACCTGCTACAACGTAACCTGTAATGCATTTCTGATGAAAGTACATGGATTCCATTCTATTCATAAATAGAATGGAATAGCAAATATAGACTTTGCAGCCTTCTTGTTTATGAAAAATGAGTTCATATTGTTACAAACGCTGTTCATAGCTCCGGTATTGGAGTTGCAGAATTATTTCCGTTTTTTAACGTTTTTCCAATTTTTGATGTCTCAATTAGCGTAAGGTACTCGTGTTGTCCTGTATATTTCAGACGCGGTCGTAGGAGCTCTGTACAGGGTAAATTTTGCTCGTTGATATGTAGTGAAATTTCTTACTATGCAAGTAAGAACTCCGTTCACATTTTTAAAGCTTCTTTCTATATGCTTCTCATGCTTGAGATTTTTGAAAATGGTGTAATTAAGAATTTTTGTTGCCCCACTGCTTCGGTTGGTGTCTCGTTCTTTGTGTGTTGGAAATGCTGGTTATTAGCTTCAATGTCCGTTGTTGAACATCTGCCGATGTTGAAGCTCATTTGCTAGGTTACTGTGAACATTAGTAGTCAGTTGGATGTGCTTGAATAGTTAATCTATTTCTTCAAGTGTAAGCGCTTGCGTTGCAATTTTGTCAGGTCTACGAGGTTATTGATTTTACTGACGATTCTAAGGTTGCCGTTGCAGACAAAAATTATAAAGAAACGCAAACTTAAAACGCCACTGAGGGATCTCTGATTCTGCAGGTGTCCAGCAGTCGGTTGCTTTCTGTATTGTCACTCGTTGATTACAATCTGCCAGCCAGTTTCACATCCATCATAATCAGTTGGTGTCAAGAAATGAATGTAAACTCCGTGGCCTTCCACGTTCGTGATCATAATCTGGCTTCAAATATTCGTGAAGAACTTTATCGAAAGCTTCTTGAAAGTTGAGGTATGCTAAGTTCAATTAAATGTTCGTTAAATTCTTGTTAAATTCGCTGACGGATGCTTTGGATCAGGTTTTTGAGTCACGATGACGATCTAAACCTGGAATAGGGCTGCGACGGCCCAAGGTAGAATGAACAAGATAGAATGAAAACAAGGTAGAGCAAAGCCACTTAGAGTATTCATTGGTATGAATAAAACAGCATTTTTAAAATATTATTTGTGAACATATAACATTTACGTAGTTATAGGGTGAGGTATTCAATTTATCATTGATCCTAAATACTTTCTTAGTAGTACGGTTTCATTTGGGCTTTCGAGAAATATTTTTCAGGTAATACGAAATGATTAGCAATTATCTTTTCTTTTATATAGAATGCTTGACATTGACAAAATATTCCGTAATTAACAAGTAATATGCTAAAAAGCAATCTAGCCAAATGGAATCAATTAATTACGTGTGAACCTAATGAACAAAAGTTGAAAATTGATATGGCCGCCAACAGTACGTCACAAGCTCAACTGATGTGGTCTCATTAGCTGCCAAGTTTGAAGATATATTCTGACTAGCAGATGGGTTTTTAACTGCAGTACCAATTAAGTAAAAGATTTCTAAAACGAATGGGAAATCTTCAGCTTTAGTATAAATTGTCGTTCGAATGTATATAGTCAGGTACTGATGTTTTTGATGTGCTTTGGCTTGAGTTGTATTATATTCCACTCATCAGTGTTATTGGAATTTGAAATAAACGATAAAGTTGATAGCATGAATAATATTAGCTTACAAACTTTTTTTACTATCTACGCTGAATTTTTTCATGCTTATTGATGAGTTCTATAAGAAACCAAACGGCTTGCTCACTCTATTTGCTCTTTTACCAGATTGCAAAGATTTTCATAGTATTCCATGAGGCTACATTATTAAATGGGTCATCTTCGTATTTCAAACCTTGTGTATGTACAGGTACTTCTTTGATGACATATTTCAATTCTTTAAAAGGCTTTCTCTCATATAAAATGCTTCCGCTGTATTGGCTGCATACATACAAGCTTAAAATATCAAAATTAAAATAAAAGTTGACAGAAACTCATTTTTCTCAGAATGTTTAGTAACTGAAATGATGTGGTCGATTTTAACCTCAAGTTACAAGTTTTAAAGTCAAGTTAAATGTTCCATTCTCATTGACAACACTTTCAAAGTTTCCACATTTTTCGTTCAGGTTCTTCCACATAAATTGCTTAAACTTGAATTAACTGGGGTTCCGAAGTTTGCCCAGCTTTTCAAAACTTCCATCGTGAACTTTAGTTGCAGGAGTTTTCCGCTAAGATAAATTCCTTCCGGGTATTTATAGTCACTTCCAAAACTATCTACCTAAACGATTACTGAGTATGGATCAGCAGTAATAGTTACTTGCATTGCTAATAATGTATAGTAATATATATTATAGTTATAATATATATAGCTATAGTTAATTGCGCACAAGTGTCCTCTGACGTTCCTTCTGAGACATTGTATCAAGAGTTCTTGATGATTTTAGATAATTTATACATATTTTCAAATTTTTAATACTATACTCGTGAAGCTTTTGAGAGTTGTTTCCACAACACAAAAGTAGTTTCTCGGGGGAGGTTCAAACTGTTTTATTATGAATGCCATGTATATCACATGTTATAATGCTTTCATAACACAATAAGCGGATGATTCTCTCGACATAATTGTCATAAATCTGGTGGTAAACATGAATATGAATTTCGCTACACATAAATATGACTTGCAGTACATATACATGTGACTACACGTTCATATAATTAGGGCTAGAGGTACACGTACATATGACTCGCGTTACACATAAATATGGTTACAGGTTCATATAAATAGGGCTAGAGGTACACGTACATATGACTTGCGGTACACATAAATATGACTACAGGTTCATATAAATAAGGCTCCGGCATCCATAAATATGACTCATGGTACGCAATTATTAACCTACAAGCTATACAAGGGATTAACATGTGTAGCTATATATAAGTATTATAGGACTCTGTGTGTGCAGTGCAACCATTGTCCTGTGGAAACTCGTGTGAAGTAAATTCATGAAATAAATAGAATCTGCGAGGTGAACACATTCCTGCAATGAATCTAGGATTGATCTTCAAGTGATGCAATAGTAGCTCTATATTATGAGATAAAAGTAATACATGCACATTTGAAATACATTCAGTTTGCTTTATTATAGAAACTGAACAAGGTGTCAATATTTTTCACGATTTACGTTCATGACTTTTGTTGTTCTTTTCCACAAAAATAAATTATTAGTGCATTAGATTTAAGGTTTAACAGCCTTGTCTGCTCAAATGAGGCAACTATTACAGTGAAACTCAGAAAATATTCAGTTTAATTCGTCACAGAGGCACAAAGTAACTTCAATGTCACAATTAGTGCAACCTGATGCTCTGAAAATTTGAAAAGAGAGGAGCTAAACCAACGGAAAAGTGATGAAGTAGATAAAAAATAGAAACAAAAACGCTCCTGTAGGAGGTCAGTTGTACGGCGTACTGGCCTTCGTTATGGGATAGAAAAAGAAGTGGAAAAGTGAATAAATAAGATTTAACAGCTAAATCCACAACAGATTTCAACAAGCTTTGCTAGATCCTCAGCCAGTAGATTTTGTATGGACGTTGCTCGTGCGTTCGTGTACGGTTCGCATTCTGTTCCCTCAGAGTTTTCTCCTTCAGCTTGAGCCTTGATGTGTGAACCAGATGCTGATGTATGTTTAAGACATAAAGTTAGTTGTTCAAGGTCTACAGGGAACGTTGAGCGATACAGTATATGGAGATGGAACTGATGAGCTAATTTTCCCTAATGTGTTCTGAGGACAGACACTGATTCAGCTGCTTGAACGTTAATTTCACTAAGATGGCTTCACTGCACACTAGTATAATCGTATCCATAGAGTCCAAGAAACATAAAAAGCACCGATGTTCATATGACTAGAGGTGTTTGACGAGGGCAGATTCCTTTTTTTGATTTTTAATTTTTAATTTTTTTAATGGGTTCGTTTTTTTAAAAGAGTGAAGTATGGCTGCAGTCAACTTCTCGCAGTGGAGAGCTGGGACTTCGCGTACCTCCTGAAGAGCGTAACTTCCCCAAGTTTCGCTGAAGAATATACCGCTGGGAGCCCCTCAATCAACAAATAATAGCCCAAAAAAGACGATAACGTGAACCTTCATAAAAAACTCGCAAAAAAATAGAATCATGGCACCAACATACTACCATGCTTGCGTGCATACAA
Organism: Trinorchestia longiramus; assembly: GCA_006783055.1. Lineage (NCBI taxonomy): Eukaryota > Metazoa > Arthropoda > Malacostraca > Amphipoda > Talitridae > Trinorchestia > Trinorchestia longiramus. Next base: position 22,840 of record VCRD01006685.1, read on the forward strand.
GATTATATTCCAGAAAACGAGTATGTTTCATTTAAATACAGCCTCGATGTGCTATCTTTCCTAATATCGCCTTGCAATGAAACGCGATGGATGTGAGTCAAAAAGCAAACTTCTTTAGAGTATGCCAAGTAAACTCTTCAGTACAGAAGCCCTTAAAAACTGCGCTTCATGCAGCAAAACCTCCCAAGACGAATGTAATTTTTCTTATTCTTTAGAATGCTCACTGTACTTCATACAAACTAAATTTCTTGTGATTAGGCGAATATTGCAAAAGTAAACGGCATTTCAGAAGTGCTGGTAGCCTCTAAATAATTTAAGTCTGATCTGAACTATGTATATGCCTTTGGAGAAAAAGCAGATAAATCAAAATTAAAATCGTGCAATAAAGAATAATTCTGACCCACAATGGAAGTAAGTGCTTCAAATTGCCGTAAATTGGACAGTTGGAGCTCACTTTCAGTCCCGTGGATGGAGATCTTAAAAACACTCTTGGGTAAATGCACAAAAACGAATATACTGGTGACTGAGTCAAAACTCTGCACGAAATGCAGAAACTGCACTAAGCTAAAAAAGCATGAAGGTCACACTACGTTATTTAGTTAAGAAACGAAAGCGTAAATGTATTTTTTGAGTATGAGAATGATCAATGAATTGATCCATGCTAGGGAAAACAAATATGTTAAAAATATTGCCAACGTGTATAATATCATTGCGATTCGACAGGTGAGCAGAATAAATGAAAGCTGAATTAAGGAGATGGGTTAATTCAAGAGACGTAACTAAAGATCATGAATGTTTAGACATAAGTTGAGAAAATAATTATTTCCGTGTTCTAGTTGGGTAAATTTAAATTAAAATGTTAATTGAACCGAAACTATTTCTCAGCAAAATACCTCGGAACTGACTTAAGGCTCAACCATACATCTGCCATCAATATTAATGAAAGTCACCAACATTATGTGAAAAACGCATTTATTTTAATGAATTGACTGGATGATATAAACATACAGGAGGCTTAGTATCAAAGCACATTTATATTTAATTTATTTCAGAAACGCAGTTTGATCATCGAACACAAGCCGAGTTGCATGATGTTTAATCTCCTGCTCTACATACCTAAGCAATGACAGAAAATTAGCAGAAACCGCACTCGAAAATATTGCAGCCAAATGAAAAATCAATTTCTACTCAGTGTTCTTAATTATGAAGTGAGTGTAGGCATATAATTAGTGTAGTTGAAAGAACAGGCCAATAAACACGGGTTTATTTTTGACTAAGTACAAGGTGCGGCAACATAAATTCTTTTTTTTTCAAAACGCTTTGCTTCGAAATAGAAAGTTATTTGGCCGCACCCTCTATAGAAGCACCTTTTTTCATTTTGATTTTAGCTACCGAAATGAATAAAAATTTCCAAGGTTCAGCGAATTTTCAAATGATAATGCAAATCTAATATAACAGATGCTTTATCTATTAGGAGTAGTTCAATATGCAAATTGTATTACGTTAAATCTTGAGATATTTTTAGATTTTGCGTTTACTTAGCACAAAAGTATCGACATCTTGACTCCGTAGCAAGTCTTATTTGAATTTAAAAATAGGACAGAAATCAATTGCTACAACGGAGAGTGTCATAATTTGCAGCGAACGCGAACTTTTTCAAAACTAGGCGTAGGATAGAAGCAAAAAATTCACAAGAGTATGAAGGACTAATGCTACCAATAAGCAAGTTTAAATTTCTAATGAACCTTCAAAGTTTCAATCGCTCCACGGCATAATATTGACGAAACTGATTGAAAAGTTTCTGTGTGATCAGCATCAAAGTAATCAAAAGAACTTAAAAAATTATTAGAACTGGATGAGAGCATTTCCATTGGGAGTCATTAACTAGAAGAATGTTTTAAACGAGCCTGGGAAATAATTAGAGAAGAAGCAAGGCACAAATTATCTATTGTGAGATTATTTTTAAGCTAATCCGTCCTAAACAGCATCCGAGAGCAACATTTGCCTCCGAAATTAATGCAAAAATTTTAAAAGAAGTTTTATAATTCGCTCTAAGTCAACTTGCAAGTCTCAGTCATGTGAACATTTACAAAACTGATGAGCAAAAAAAATACAAGCTAAATACACACCTTAATCGATGAGTGTAGATAGCGTGTGAGTGTTTTTCTCGAAATACTATATTATAACGAACTAGGGACCATCAGTTCACGCCCTACTTAAAAATAATTTCAAAACTCCAAAATGTCGGTAATTCACATCTTTAACAGCTTGAAGTCATCTTCCTTGTACAAAAAAACGCTTCAAAGACAACTAATCTAGAGGTACAAATTCCTTAATGGGTTCGAGGAGGTTAATCTGCACTCTCACTGTACGATACTCAGCCTACAGTATTCAGTACACTGTACAGTACTCAGCCTACACTCTCACTGTATGATACTCAGCCTACAGTACTCAGTACACTGTACAGTACTCAGCCTACAGTACTCAGTACACTGTACAGTACTCAGCCTACACTCTCACTGTACGATACTCAGCCTACACTCTCACTGTACGATACTCAGCCTACACTCTCACTGTAT
>VCRD01006686.1:16502-27270 GCA_006783055.1 Trinorchestia longiramus
GTGCCTGCAGTACGAGTGTGCGTGCAGTACGAGTGTGCGTGCAGTACGAGTGTGCGTGCAGTACGAGTGTGCCTGCAGTACGAGTGTGCCTGCAGTACGAGTGTGCCTGCAGTACGAGTGTGCTTGTGTTGTGGTAGTAGTGATGATGTATAGTGATGTATAGTAACGTGTAATGATGTGGTGATGTGTTCGCAAGCAGTTGGGCCACATGGCCATTAAAACCTAACTGTTATGATTATATTTTATATTTTAATATTATGTTAAATAATTATTGTGAGTGGAATTGGTCGATTTGAGGAGATAAGACTACTTTGATTCATAAGAAATTTACGTGTTTTTCATGTGTTTCCTGTAGGCGCTGAATTAAAAATCTTATTAAGCTTATTAATTGTGTTTATACCTTCTTTTGTTGGCCTCATTAATGCATAGTATATTATTCATGTCAGAGGGCTTGGATTCCTCCAATTAGCGACGTCCCTCTCTCTCTCTCTCTTTATGAAAATTGATTTCATTCAATTAACGTAAAATGTGTATGTTAAACTTCACCTTGTAAGAATTCAATTAATGCTTGTAATTATTACGTATTTATTCTATAACTGTGCAGAGCGAGAGCACGTATCGCCACAGTAAGCTTTTTATTGTACATATTATTCTTGTACTGTGTATAACTGTAACTGGAAAAGCTGGTACCAAGGCCGGAAGTTGGTATTCAAAATATTTTTCGTTGGATATGAGTCTTGTTTTGTGGCCAAAACATTAAGAAATACTAGGGAATTGTTAGATTGATTATAGTATCAACACTGAATTTAATTTTAGGATATTTAGTGTTTAGGATACTTAATAAATTCTTCTGAGTTAGTTGGTCTCTGAATATGAGAACTGTGTCGTCCAAAGATCGTTTACAGTAGAGTTGTTTGAACTCATGTGGACAGTGTTGGCACTGTACTCTGGTCGTGGCGCCAGATGTTCTCGTGGTGGCAAAGGAAAATGCTGGCTAGGGTGAGAACGAGAGACTCTATCCAGTGCCTAAATCCTGATGACGCAACGCTGTGTTCGTCATCTTTCAAGTTTTTTATACACTGGAAGAAAGTAGTTAAAAAATATTTAACAAGTACAAATCCATGTTCGGGTTTCTGTGCTACTTCATACACCAGCCCCTTGTAACTGTTCTATTATAGGAGTAGGGGCTAAAATTAATTGTTCCAATTGTATGGACTAAAAATAATTATTGTTCCGATGGTATGGGTAAAATCAATTACAAAAATAATTGCTACTTTCCCATTCTTCATGAACTGCACCGCGGCGATCAATATCTGCAGACTTTCTTGCAAATTATGATTGATTTTTAAAATCCGCGTTTTGTTGACATGCTTGAGACTGAACCTACGTCCCTGACTGGCAAAAGCTTCGCTTTCACTGTTATTCGTTTACACTTTTGCTATATTTAATGAGAACAAAGAGTAGAAACAAAGTACTGTCTCTCCTTTACAACTTTACAGAGCTAGAATATGATTTGTTATCCAATTCGGCTATCAATAAGCAGAAGTTTTTTGTATACGAATTATCACTTGTAGAGAATGAAGCGTTCTCTAAGTAGTAAAAGAACTGGGAAGATTTACATGAATGTATAATAATACTTAGGATGCAGTATGGCTAGCAGGTCCATTTCTTTTACATGCCTAACATTCTGGAAATAGTTTACCTGTTAGTACAAAGACCAGTAATCACTATAACTACTGTGGGTTGACTTGCTCAACTACGATTATTTAAGGTAGTCAACATATTAAATTTAGCTCATGACCATGAGTGAATAACTGAACCAGGTGCGGCAGAAGGAGGTGCACGACATGGAGCAACGCGTGCGCACCGTCAGAGAGGAAGCACAGCAGCAGCTCCTCCAGGCTCAGGAGACAGCCAGGGAGCAAGGTGGGGTCGTGGGGGCTACGTGGATGGGGGAGGAGGGTTTTACGTAAGACAGTAAACTTGTTGACTTTTTAATCCTTATTTAATTTATTGCTTGAAAAAAGTCAATATTGTTTTAATTTGTTTTATTTATTAATAAAATTTTGACCTGGCTCCCCTATGTTTGTGATTATATCTATCTGTAATCAACCAATATTAAATTATGACTTCTCACACTAGTTTCATGAATATGCATCTCTCTATTATAAACCCTTAGTAAATCATGATCCCTGTTAGGTTAAGACCTTTTATTTTCTCAATGGTAGGCGAAGTGTCGCATGCCTGTTTGCATGCAAAAGTGCTTTATTAAACAACATTACCGGTTTTCTTTAATAAGTTTGAAGTTTAGGATATTTCAACTGTCTTGCATGCTGAAATTTGTTAAAACACGACCATGAAATTACAGTTTTGATTTCGAGCTGGAAATTTTCTGTGTTTTCCTAACAGAAGATCGTCACTTTAATGATGGAGCACAATATCAAAAATTAGTTCACGAGTTTCAAGTGCTGAAACCAAAGCGATGTACTGGCTGAGTTCATTTAAAGTTCACGTTTGAAGTTAGTAATGTGTGCTTCATAGCGTGTTTGTTGTGCATTCTGTAGAGGCGTCAACACGCGAGGGCTGCTACGCGGAGGTGCGTCGACTGGAGCATCGCATCCAGAAGATCAGAGACGATCACGCTGCTGTGCTGGAACTCCAGCGGGCTGAGGCTCAACTCCAGCTCCAGCAGGTGCTGTGCCAGTTAACATGCTCAATTCTAGCTCTAAAATACAGTACGTTCAACTTAAATGGAATACGTTCAACTGAAAATGGAATAGGATAACAGGAAAGAGCAAAGTGGTCCAATCATGAGTTACTGTCCGTATTCCATTAAATCAGTCACCAATTACGGACAGGCCTCAGTACACAGTAATTATATAGCGTCTTTTGCAGCCTATAAATTTGTCCTGTACTGATATATATAATGCAAGGACTACTATAAACAGGATGTGCACGGCCATATAGCTGACTACGCTAGCGGAGGCCAGTTCACTGAGCTGAGTGAGCTCAGTTAGTCATCAACTGTCACAGTGTGAGCTTTGTCGTAGTCTGTCGCTCGGTTTGAATCGGACATTGTTGTTTATTTCGAGGCACTTGGCTGCATTTCTAAGTGGATACTGTTTGTTTACAAAGTTTATTGCAAATTATATGCATTAAAAATGCCGAACAAGTGTGGCGTTGTGAACTGTTGGGGTAATTACAATAAGGAGAACAGGCGCCGCGTGTTTTGCCTGCTGAAAGAGCAGTCTGACAGACAGAAGTGGCTTGATGTTATTCCACCTCGAGAAAACTTTGTTGTTGATCCAGACAAGTTTTTCATTTGTGAGATACACTGGGGTGCTGACCCACCTTTGATCAAATTGCGTGGTGGTTCTATGCGACCTGAAATCCCTCCTAGTATCTTCAATGTGCCTGCTTCATGTCTGCCATCTCCAAAACCTGCACCTCGCCCGGCGAAAATTGAAGACCAACAACTTAGGTATTTTCTTCAGAAGGATAAGATCACTTCATTTGATGCTTTCAAACCTGAACGTAACCTGCAGAAGCAGTATAAGAACTTGATTATTTCAAGATCGAAAGAAAAGCTTGTTTGTTTGTTTGTTCATGACCGACTACTTCAGTGAGTGCAACCTGTCTGTGATTGTCGAAAACAAGCCCACTTTGTGTTCCCCACTGACGTTCAGTGCGTTCAAGAACGGCATTAGTACCACTGTTTAAGGCACTTCATCCCGACAATGGTTTGAGATCGTATACGCAGTCCGACGAAACTGTGCGCTTGGCAATGAACTATGCATGACATCCCATTTGACAAAACGATCCAAAATGTTGTCACCCTTCAAGCTCACACGTCAGCCTATGTCGACACCGAGAAGGAGAAGAAGTTGGTATTTTTGACACGTCAGTTGGAACCTGTATCACAGAAGCAGTTTTCCATGAATGATGATTGTTTTGCTCTTCAATCATACCCAAAGTGTAATTATGAACAGCCCAGAGACTTTTTGGTGCTGCCATGCAAACGCAAGCTGCAGTACATCACTTCATCTATTGACTAGGACCAAGTGCTGAGGGAAACATTTGACAAAGTCCATACACTGCAACAGAAGAATGTGTTTCTCTTGATAGATGAAGTACAGATTCACCCAACTGTTTCATTTTGTGGTGGGTTGCTGAGTGGCATGGCCGAGAACAACCGAGACTGCAAGACCACTTCGATTCTGTGTGTTTTGATGAAGTCGCTGCACAAAGAGCCTAGTCTGATGATTTCTGACACCCGTCCACAAGCTGACGGCAGCATACCAGCTTGAGCGTGTGAAGTAGGCTGCAGCTGCTGTTGAGAGGGCAAGTGGACGTGTCATCGGGTCTATAACAGACAACCACAAGGTGAACCAGCAGTATTGTAAGCTGTTTGATCGGCTGGGTGATTACAGTACCACAACCAAGCATCCTCTTGACCACGAGTGTGTCTGGATTTTCCTTTTTGACACAGTACATCTGCTAAACAATTGGAGCTAAACAACTGGAGCTACATCTGCTAAACAACTGCATCTGAACAACTGGATCTGAACAACTGGATCAGTGAGAAGGGCCAGAAGATCAGTCTTGACAGTGAAACAACGGCATCATTTGCAGACGTCAAGGAACTGCACGAGTCAAAGAAAGGCAGTCAAAGACTAGCCGAAGAATGCAGTCCTTCTTCAGACCTCTGTCAAGAAGGCCCGGTTGGCTGACTAATCGTTGCAGTTTGATAGGTTTCTGCTTCTATGTCTGTTTGTTTATTTACGTGAATGTTTGTATGTTTGTTTGTTTGCATTAGAAAAGTTTTAACTATAATTCATTTTGTAAAGTCTAAAACTGCAGCAACTCAAATTTCCATGAAGTGGCCACTAAGCTTGTACAATAATACATGTCAAGTCTGGCTAAAATTGATATTTCAAAGCATTACAGTGCTTTAAACGATTTAAAATTCACTGTAAACCCTTATTATCCCTTCTATTGCTTTGAAGAAGTAATTTTTTATCAATCTGTCCAATAGAAAATGTTATGTTCTAAGAATGCAATGGCTTCCGCTAGCGTAGTCAGCTATATGGCCGTGCACGTCCTGTTTATAGTAGTTCTTGATATAATGTTATTCTTTGGCTACGATGGCATCATAAGTGAGCAATAACTGATTTACTACATGCTTCAGTTCAGCAATTTTGTTGTCGTATCAGACAGCATCTTTTTCTGAAGCGTGCAGTGGCTTAACGCTTGTCTTCTTACGGTGAGTATTTTGCAATAGTCGTTAAGAGATTTTATTTTGTTTCGTTTTTGTAAGGCTGACTCTGAGTCTTGTTCCTGACGGCTTTGGAGTTGCCAAAAAATATTGCATCACACGATCAAGTTAAAATAACGAATGTACATTTATTCATGGTTGAAAAGCAATCGTCTGAATAATTCACGAGTTGCATTTCATTGTTAATTAGAGTAAAAGTAGATAAGTTTTTAATTTTCCTCGCAAATTAGGTATTCAGCTAGTATTCATTTCCTTTAATGAATCTCTTCTCTCATGAAGATGGAAACTAATACTGATACAATATTATACATCAGTATTCATTATTTTGGAATATCCTGAAATATCAAAACATGAGCAACCAATCGGTAGTCACACTCCCAAGAGCTGCTAACCTCCATTGTAGTAAGATTTATTCAACATAATTGTTAAATGTACGCTTCAGCTGTTGCAACAATTTCACAAGTCTGAAGTGACTTCTAGCATGCTAAATTTTGACAAGCAATATTTTGCTTTGACTTACGCACTTAAAATTTTAAGATCAGGAAAACTATTTTTTGAAATTGGAAGATTTTAAATGACAGTATGTGGTAATAATGAAGTGATAAATGCATTTGTATCTCCCCAAAATAACTTGTTCATTGGGTTGTCGGTGACCACGTCTAGGAGGCTCGAGGGCTGTCCAACATACTCCATTGCTCAGTTTTTGTTTTTTACCATTCTATACAGTATAATTTACTTCTTTCATGTTTTTTTCTCAGAGTTTCCTTGCTATTTTCACCATTTACTTTCCGTCATTTACCATTTGTTTTTTCCTTCACTCCATTTGATTAAGAATCTCCACGCCAAAAGATTTTCAATTTCACTTTAGTGGTCCTGGAGTTGATTTTCAGTGTGTTTCATGCATTTATTTGAATACAAATTTTGTCTTACTTCAGACGTGCTTTAAAATATTTCTTCACGGATTACAATTCCATGTTCTACCTAACATGTGTATTGAAATGAAGCAACAAATAATGTCATAATTATTCGTCGGTACTTGAAGATCATCATACAATAATTATGACAACACTTATGGTAACATTTATGGCAATACTTATTAGATGTCTAACCAGCATTGCTACATGTCAACGACCTTACAGTCAGCGCAGAAAGAAGCTGACTTGAGGCGTGAGCTGACGGACCTCAGCACAGCACTCGCTCAGCGCACTGAATCCAGCGTCGCCGTCTACGCTGCCGTGAGTTGACCCACGTAACAGTACTCAGCTTAGTCTGCACTCCATGTTGCAGTACTCAGCTCAGTCTGCACTCCATGTTGCAGTACTCAGCTTAGTCTGCACTCCATGTTGCAGTACTCAGCTTAGTCTGCACTCCATGTTGTAGTACTCAGCTTACTCTGCCCTCCATGTTGCAGTGTTCATAAAACTGAATTGCAAAAATTCCACGCACTGTAAAAAAGTATTGAAAATTATCCTTCATCAGTAAACAACCTGAAATTTTTCCAGTTCTTTTGTTGCGTAATATTATTATTATATCTTCTACTTATCACGATGTAAATAAGAGGAACAACTAACCTTGATAAGATCGATTATTTACTTCATTTGTTTGTGTACTTTCTTTGGTTTCTTCTGTTGCTTTGGTTCCACTGCACGCCTTCACCAGGTGATAACATTTATTTCCAGTCTTATTCACCAATGTTTCCGCTTTAGCTGGTCTTCAGTTTATACTTAATTATGCATAATTAATATATCCTTTTCAAATTCTAATAATAAAAAATACATAAAAGATTAAAAATTGAATTAGTATAAATGCGAGAAACGTATTCAAATTTAGTGTACAATTTAGGTACAAAAAATATCACATGGGTGAACTTTGTTATTGCTTAAACAATTGTCTGCTTTATTACTGGTGCTATTTTTTTTACTCAGCATCTCGTAAGCTAAGTTGCATTCGACGAAATTTAATTTTAATCCCTTCAAAGTATCAGGAATCGTAAACATTTCCCTTCGAACAAGCAAAACTTTTTATTCTAAGAACGTTATGAAACGCAGACAGTTCAATAACCTATTTGCTAAATATCCTAGGAAGAAAAGTTCAGAAAGATTTAGGGACGGCTAAGGGCGGTCACGGTCTGTCATCATAACCCGAAATTAACTGCCGGTCTGGACGAATTATCTTCAGCATCTTCATCGATTTCTTTGTTGTCAGTTTCACTGGATTTATTGGTTATTGCTTTTATGCATTTTTTCAGCACTTCTAGCATTAATAAAAATTTCTGTAGTTTCGTGGCCCGTAATGATTGGTATATTGCATTAGAAAGATAGTTCCACAAGTTTTGCTTGCTGTTCTTCGTGTTGCTCGCCATTTTTGCTATTCAGTTTCACAAATCATGAGAGAGATGCATCTAATTATGGCTAAAATAAATACAACACTTTAGTATATTTCAATTATCTTCTATCACTTAAAATGGTCTAAAATTTTTTGTGCATTATTTTTGTTACTTATCAATTGACTGATTTACTTAAGCGTGACCCTGAAGAAAACAGTTTTAATGACGTCAAGGGTTTTATTCTCTTTACGATCGTGCTGCTGCTTCAGGTCATGCTGTTTTAGTTATTGATTTAAACTGCGTCACAATTCATGCATGATGGATTAGAATTTGGTCAAAACAATGGTTGCGCCATAAACGAAGTATGTATTGTAAAAATTCATGTGATATCGATTATTTTCATAGTTTATTATAAAAATGTTTTTTTTTGAGAGACGTTGAGAAAAAGTTTCTTACATAAACTAAAGTATTCATGGGTACCGAAGTTTTACTAATTTGTGAAAATAATTGGAGTGACGTGTTTCCGTGTATTCCTCATTAAATCAATTTCATAATTTCAAATACACTTTTCTGTGACATTCTTTAAGGTACTAGTAAATATTGAACCATGATACAGCTAAAATCTTATTGAATTGGGGGAATAAATAACTCGAAGTTGCTTACTTTTCTTCATAATTGTAGGAAACAGCATTACAGGATAGTATTGCTGTCTTCTACAATTTGGACACATTTTGAAGTAACTTTCTTCATGAGTGCTAGGGCGTGAAATGCTTAACTACAGGGTGTCTCAAAAAAAATGTACTCACCCTTTAACCTTTGCTAACATGCTGTCTTCTTTGTGTTGCAGGTGTGAGGTTCGAACCTTTGCAAATATGATTAAATGTGATTAAAGAATCATGTTCGCAAAGGTTCGAACCTCACACCTGCAACACAAAGAAGACAGCATGTTAGCAATGGTTAAAGGGTGAGTACATTTTTTTGAGACACCCTGTATATACATACAGTCTGCTATACTTCACCATTTATTGCCGAGGTGTCACGGCAGCTCTAGTCTGCATAAACGGAGCTACCACACCCAACCATGTACATATGTACAGGGTACGGCAACATAACTTCCTTTTTTCAAAGCGCTTTGCTTTGAAAAAAGGAAATTTTGTTGCTGCACCCTGTACATAACTAAGCATGTCACCGAAGATTTCTGCACTTTGCATCCTAATACTAAACTTGTTGAGTCCTCACCGGGGGAATAATACGTCACTGCAAACACGAGGCCTACACATAACGTAGTTGATATCGAACAGCAAGCACAGATATATTTGGAGCTTTGGTTGTTTTGAAACTGAATGCATTCAAGGTACTGACATCTCATTTCCATATTTCAATTAAATTAATTATGAGAAAATAGCTATTCGTGAACGAAGTTTTTAGTATTCATCTAAATGAGCTTCACTGCTAGATACTTAAAATACTGCCAATAGTACTTGAAGCTGATCAGTTGTCCGGTTACTGCAGATGAGAGGACGTTGTGCTGAGGCGTCACTTGTCTTTCACGAGAGCTGGCGTAAAATATTGTTAGATAATACGCATTAAGGCCAGCAAGTCTTACGTTGTCTTGTACGTCTTCCGGTGTTTCAGTTCTGGACTCGACTTTCGTTTGCATGTAGCACGCAAGTTATGTTTGGTGTTTTTTTTTTGGAGAAATAAACGTAGAAGAAGTTATCCTTGTTTGTTTGTATTATCACGTGACTATCAATCTGTGCAAAGCAATATCTAGGTTTGCTCTTTTGTCCAAATATGAACTATTGACAGAAAATCAACAGTATTCAGTATTTTAAGTATTTATTGTTTTTGATACGAAGGTATTCAGCATTTGATGACAGGGGAAGGTTTGTGGGGACCTAATTCGGGGCCACGTTTTATTAGCGATAGCGATACATTTGCTCAGTTTTAAATGGTTAGAATTTTAGTATTCAACCGATTTGCTACTATAATGTTAAGGCAATTGAATATATTTTTCGTTTTACTGTTCACATTAAAATTTTACAATATGATTCACTAAAAAACGTTTACCTATTTTGATCGTGTTTCGGTAAATTTCAAGACACAGCTTTCCGATTCATGTAAGGTATGGTAAGAACCTTCACTTTTTATTGAAATAAATTTGCTCTTTAATATGTAAAGCAAACGGGCCAAAATTTTTATCTTCAACATTTTTTCAGTATCTGAAGTACTCTGGCGGTTTGTAGAATGGTGTAAATTTTCATAAATGATTGCAGTATAACGTTACATACACTATCAAGTGATCGAAACAATTGAAATCTAACTTCATTTTGAAATAAGAGTACATTGCTTTATTTGTACCCTTCTACAATGCAGTACACCGTTTCAGCTAAGGTTAGACGAGTGCTTCAAATAATGTGTTATTTCAACAGAAGTTGGAGGATAAATTGTTAATGTACTTCCTAGAGGGAGCTACAATTCTCGTAAGTTACGTAAGTAACAAACCAAGTTTGTCTCATTACTACATGACATCACTCCGAAGCACGCTACGACGCACGTTCCAAAGCATCGTCAAAACAATATTTAACACGTTTGTTGCGATTGCCTAGCTGGTGCAAATCTTTACTTTGTGCACACAATCAGTAGAAAGTTTTGAAAAAATTACAGAACCTAACCTGAGTGACCCACCGGTGGGTCACATCGCAACAAACGTGTTAATGCATTACATAGCGCAAACTGTGTGGAACAATCAAAGCATTCCCGGTTGTCTTCTATGGCAAAAAACTGAATTTAACCTCTACGGGGGTATTTCTTTTGAAAATTCATTATTCTAACTGAATATTTTTGATATATAATTAGAACCAAATGCCTCCTATAATAATTAAAATTGGCCCAATATGTTCTTCAGAACCAACCACCAATGTCAATTACAGTATATTATGAAACTACAGTTATTTATGTAGAGAGCAACCGGGTTCTAAGGCTTTTATTACCTCGCTTACTAATAATATTGGATCACTCGATGTTGGTTATTATTATCATCACGATTATCGTTTTACTCAGAAATTGGAGCGGGTACAGGAGCAGTTCACGACGGAGCTGGCTGCAAAAGAGCGCCTTATCGAGACCCTGCGTCATGAGTTGACTGAGACTCAAGCAAGCCTTCG
>VCRD01006688.1:13574-25382 GCA_006783055.1 Trinorchestia longiramus
AACTATAATACTAACATGAAGGCAAGACTTCAACAGCTGAGTAATAGAATCCTACACAATCTCTCCGTGGAGTTTATGAGCATTACGCATTACGTGCTCTTGATTAGCCGAATTCTCGTGGCGTTGTGGTGCTGTGGTGTTGTGGCATTGTGGCATTGGTAGCATTGTGAAATGGAGTGTTGTGGCATTGTGGAGTGGAGTGTTGTGGCATTGTGGAGTGGAGTGTTGTGGCGTTGTGGAGTGGAGTGTTGTGGTGTTGTAGAGTGGAGTGTTGTGGCATTGTGGAGTGGAGTGTTGTGGTGTTGTAGAGTGGAGTGTTGTGGCATTGTGGAGTGGAGTGTTGTGGCGTTGTAGAGTGGAGTGTTGTGGCGTTGTGGAGTTGACTATTCTTGTACTAATATTTTTACCAACGTCTTGTTTTCATAATTTAAATAATAATTAATACCGAGCGATATTATTCAACATGAACAGCACAATTGGGTGAGTACTGTTGGCTTTGCCAGTCTCGTGATTTGTTAACTTTAATAAAAAACTGATTTGACCTCATACAAATCTGAAAAATTTAAATTATTTAAACTCTAGAACAAATTTTAACTGCAAGTGTAAAATTCTACGTAAATGTAGGGCCTTAGACTATGATTGATACTTTTACGATGTCAATGTTGACCTTAGAAGTACTAGGCATACCTCAGTCAATACCCATACTTCTGGCATGCCTCGGTCAATAGAATAGAATAGAATAAGGCAATAGGAACAAGCCGTTTAGCTCATTCTTGGGTCGATACCCAGGTTACATGCCGTCTAAAGTAAATCCATCAATCATGCACGTGCACCTTAACCCCCTAAGTCAATTGTCACGTACACAGACTTCACTCACGCAAAGGCATTTCAATCACGTACATTTATCTCAATCATATACAGGCCCTAGGAGTTAGGGACATAGAGTAGTATGTTATAATACTGGAGGGTTAGAAATCCCATATTTGTCGAGACGATTTTTGAATGTGTTCACAGTGCCAGCAGAAACGATGCTTTCGGGCAGCTGGTTCCAAGTTGCAGCAATTTTAACGGGAAAAAAATCATAGCTTGGGATGTCTTCAAGTTTCTCAGTATTAGTTTTTGGCCGTTATTTCTGGTTCGTACGTTACCACCTCGTCCGAAAAGCCCTTCCAGGTTAACATTGTTAAGGCCGTTGAGATACTTAACGGCCTCAATAAGTTGTCCTCGCAGTCTTTTATGTTCTAGGGAGATGAGTTCAAGCTGTTGAAGATGTCTTTCGTAGCTGAGATTGCAGAGTTCTGGAATCATCGTCGTTGGTTTACGCTGAATTTTTTCCATTTTATTAATATCTCTTCGTAGAGTACGAGACCAGAGTTGCACAGCATATTCTAAATGAGGCCGGACTAGCGCTTTAAATAGCGGTAACATTGTGTTCATTGACTTGTATTCAAAGCTTCGTGCAATGAAACCGGGAATCCTGTTCACATTTTTGACGCTTTTTTCTACTTGTTTGCCATGTTTGAGATTTTCAGTGGCAATAACACCTAGATCTCTTTGTTGCTGAACTGTTTCAATGGGTATGTCATGCATCGTGTGTTGGAAACGCCGGTTATTTGCACCAACGTGCATTACTGAATATTTATCAATGTTGAAGCTCATTTGCCAGGTTTCGGTCCATTGTGGAAGACGGTTGAGGTCGGATTGAATAGTTACTCTGTCTCTTTCGGTAAACACTTTGTGACAGAGTTTCGTGTCGTCTGCAAATTTGTTGATTTTACCGTTGATTCCGACATCAAGGTTGTTGATGTAGATGATGAAGAGGAGCGGGCCTAAAACGCTCCCTTGAGGAACTTCTGATGTTATTATACAAGCGTTGAATCACTTGCAATGCCCACACTTCTGACACACCTCGGTCAATACATACACTTCTCACATGCCTCAGTCAATACCTACACTTCTCACATGCCTCTGTCAATACCCATACTTCTGCCAGGCCTTGGTCAACACATTTTCTTCTAATCTTCATGCGGCAAAATATTTCATCTATATTTCGCGTTCATTTTTCATGTACGTCAGAGATACATCATATCTAGGATATTTCATTTTCATTTTTACAGTGGCCATTTATTCTCAAAATGCTGGACTTCAATTACTTCATACCGTATGGACGTGGTGCTACATCAATCAAATTAATCTTAAATTCCCAAGCCTTTTTCAGCAGTGGATCATTATGAACTTCTTTTCTTGCTCCAAACGCTGATTGTGAAAGATTCTGAATTACTTGAGCTTAGGAAGATCTTCCTGCAACCTAATTTCGAGATTACTTGAATGCTGACGCAGCGTCTGTGTCTGCAGAGGATTGGTTGAATGGAAGACCAATCAGCGCGCGAGCTGCTCTAAACATTAACGGTCACTGGAAAGAAGGATGCCATGTACTGTTAATTTGCTAATTACCTGTGAGGGCAGTTTACCTGATATGGCTGATCTTTTACAAATATTTTCGATTTTATTATTCATGATGTGTTTATTTTTTATTTTTTGTCGAGTGTAGGTTGTTACAAAAAAACTGTTATATGGAATTTTAATATCTATTTCGGGGAACACGTAAATCTTTCTTCATTATTGTGTATGTATATTTTATTGAATAGATTTATCACCTACGTGGTGAAAAATAATTTAAAATAGAAGAAAGAGGATGAAGTGGATTTCTTTTCATAACAATACAATCGCAACAGGATATCTGTCACGAGCAAACTGCAGAAAAACTACGCATGTGCGTCAACTTAAACGTAGTGACGTATGTAATACCTGCATGCAATAACATCAGTGCTTCTTTAATGCTGTAATCTTCATATTCGTACAACATATTCTCCTTTGAATGTAAATAGAAATGCTAAATCAGAGACCAAACATGAGGCGGTGTGTGGCATTTAACACTGGCCTGTGATTGGCCAGCGTCTCGTGATCAATATCGTGGTCACGGAATTCAAAAATAATCGCTGCAGCTCGCTCACTGACCCGCTCTTTCCTTTCTCTTCTCCTCTCTTTTTCACGAGGGGTCTTTGAACGAAACTTTTTTTGTCTCGCTCAGTTAGGGAGCAGGTGCTCCTTTCAAGCTGCTTCAATGAACGCGCTCTGTAATGTTAATGTCCTGAGAAACCTTCATGTTAAACTGGCTGACTTCAGCCTAGTTACATCAATGTAGGTGCAATTTTCATAGGTATCAGTGGGCAGTCTTCCTTCTAGGATTGCTTAAATGGCAAGCTCTTCCCCCAACACGCTCAATGAAGCCATTAAAAAGAGCGTTTGATGTTTCATTCCCATTCAAGCATAATCAAGTTCTGAGAAGCATGGCTAAGTTCAGAGAAACATGGCTAAGTTCAGAGAAACATAATTAAGTTCAGAGAAAGTCCACGTAAACCAGATTATTATTCTTGTTGAAAAAACTAAAATGTTAACATACATATCAGGACTTGAAGTATTAGTTGTAGGTGAGATAAAGTGTTTATTCTTTATCTTTGGATGGGCGCTTAACGCTCTGGACGGGATCTGGGAACGATGATACAACTTAAAATACATGAAATAATCATAGTAAAACAACTAAACAGAGCAGCATCAAAACAAGTTGCTATCAAACTTTATATTACCAGAAGGTAAAATCTTAATCAGCACCAGCTCATACCTAATTTACGAAATCAAAATTTTCTTTCACTGGTACAATTATACACGCATCTACATGTAAAGAACAGCTGGTGTATTTCAGCTCTATGAAGCAACAGAGCTCGTCAAAATGAACGCGCAAATATTCAGAGGCTCTCATGCCACGTGTTCAATTGTTAGCAGTAAATTGAGGTCCCTATGTCATGCTTTGCAGCTCTAATGTCTGAGCAAATACAAGCCTCAGGGCTACAGCTGCTAAATCTTGTTTCACATGAGACAAGCAACGTGCGATGGAATAAATCTGTGTAGCAGGCAACTCAAAAATATCACAGCAGTGGCGACTGAAGCAACACCTAAAATAAACCAGACAGATGCTTGCGAGGAGAACAATTTGAAGCCTCGCTAAACATCACGAATAACTTGAGTGAAACAATCACACCTTTCTGGAGAATGCATGAGCATCACTTATAGTGGAAGCTGGTAGTAAGTGGCAGTATGAAAAACAAAGCGGTAGAGAACAGTCTTTTAAGCACGATGTTGCCCAACATTAGAGACAATTTGTGAGCAGCTGAAAACATATTTTTTTTATTTTCTCGCTCAATGCACTCTTGTAAGGAAACTCAGTCTATGAATTAGATGATTCTGAGCTCACAATCATGCACACCTTAATGTGATTGATTAGAGCAGACTAAGAATTCGACACCATTCTACACACAAATTCTTCCCTACTCTGCAGAGAGGAGGTAGAAAACTCCCTCAAAGCACATATTCTTCATTACAGAACATGTTAGCATGAAATGAGTGAGTATGAGCAAGAACTTAAGTGTTCTTAATAAAACTTATAGGCAAAGTTTTGTAACAAACTTGCAGTCACCTTCACTAGTTGTGGTACCGACAAAATTACTGCAATGAATATAAGGGAATTCTTGAGCGGACTATATACTTTTTTAACAGGAATTCAGATCAATGAGGTTGTTAACAGATATTGTATTAGGCTGTGAGACTAAAAGAAGGCAAAAACAGCCTCACAACATTATGTGAAGTTATTTCATGGGGTGCCGTTTAAGCTTCCGTTATTTCAGACACTGGTCAAAAACTAGTCAAACAACACATAAATATAATTACCTTGGAACACAAAGACACAAACACTCTAGTTAATCATGCAGGGATTGACAAACACGGGAAATGGCGTCTACTTTTTCTGAATGCTGATGCAGACCAGACAATGCTTGGGAAGAGTTGCGCTCGAGACAAATGATTAAGGTGAACGCAAGTGATTGAAATATTTATGTATGTTGAAGTGCATGTGCGTGATTGATGCCTTTACGCTAGACTGCATAGGACTTGGGTAGCAACCCAAGAATGGACCAAATGACTCGTTCCTGCTACCATATTCTATTCTATTCTAAATGAAAGGAGATGCGGTGGCAAGACTTGGGAATAAATTCTTTGATCATCATACAGGGTGCGGCAACATAGCTTCCTTTTTTAAAAGAGACTTCGTTTGAAAAAAGGAAGTTATGTTGCCGCATCCAGTACTTTCATCATAAATACAATTAAATAAAACTTTACTGTCCGAGGCCTCAACAGTACGTTCATCGTTTCAATGGTTAATTAATTGCTCGATAAAATTTGCTAGTTCACTCAGAAATGGTAAAGATAAAAAGTCATGGTCTCTATAGTGTTTATCAGAGTGCATGAAGAGATGTTTTTGAGAGTAGGTAGAATTGAAACCATTTAAAAAATCCAATCGGCACCAAAATTCCATCAGTGTTTTCCATTACAGAAAATAATAAAATTTTTGAATAATAAAAAATATAAGTGTTACTCAGAATGCATTCTATTTCATATAAATGAACTTAATTACACCAATTTTCTCAGGGTGGGTATACCCCTCCCTACCCTTCCTTCTCTCCCTTCCCTCCCCTTCCCTCCCCTTCCCTCCCCTTCCCTCCCCTTCTTTCCCCTTCCTTCCCCTACCCTAATGGCAGTGGCCTCGCTAGCATATCTGGCACTTTAGCGTCACAAATTCACGACACTGTTTTAATTTTCCAGCAGAATGACTAGCATTGACGGTATAATCTGGCTTCTGTGTTGACTGGCCTGCGGGTCCAGGTCTCAGAGTTGTCTTCAGTTTAGTTTTCACTTGGTTTCTCGTGGCTGCAGGTCGCAGAAATCATTAAAAAAACCATGTTCACATGAACAAACTTGTATATTGCTTGCAGACATGAAACATGATCACGAGCAGGAACTTGTATAAAACTTGAATGCATGAAATATGTTCTCAGGCGTGAACATGTGAAATACTTGCAAACATGAAGCATGGTAACAGCAACAAACATGTTTGTGAAGCCATCACACAGTAGTGTGTCCAGCAAAATGACAACTACTTCATATTATTCTGAAAGTAGAAATAAAGATTCTGCAGTCGCATGCTGGCAGCTACGGCGACTAAAAATGACTACTTGTTGCTTTATCATTTTTTTGTAGCTTTGGAGTTGAGTAGTTGTGTGAATGCAGTAAAGAACACGTACTGATACTTCCCTGGACACATACCGTGTACTGCGTATACTGCTCTGTACTGAGTAATGTATACTGCTCTGTACTGAATATTAAGTGATGTATACTGCTCTGTACTGAGTACTGAGTAACGTATACTGCTCTATATTATGGATGCAGCTTAATTATCACGATATTGTCTTCATTTCGGTGAGTTTTCACTGAAGGCAAAACACAAAAATCTGCAGTCTTGAACTTAAACAAGACAAAAACAGCCCCACCTGCAGCACACACACCTGCAGCACACACACCTGCTGCACACACACCTGTAGCACACACACCTGCAACACACACACCTGCAGCACACACACCTGTAGCACACACACCTGCAGCACACACACCTGCAGCACACACACCTGCAGCACACACACCTGCAGCACACACACCTGCAGCACACGCACTTGCAGCCCACACACCTGCAGCACACACACCTGCAGCACACGCACTTGCAGCTCACACCCCAGAAATGTAGTAGATACACACCTGCAGCACACACACCTCCAGCACACACACCTACAGCGCATACACCAGAAATATAGTAGACACACACCTGCAGCAGCCAATGCATCAAATCATCACAGGGACACAAGACATCGCTGTCGTTTTAGTAGTAATTCTTGCTGCAAGAATGACCTCAAGTCCTCTCTTTTAGGTCCCCCCGTCCAGACTTGTTGCCTCTCAGCCTGCGCTAATTTTGTGCTCTTTTTTGAAGTGCGAAGATGCAAGTACAAAAATAATTATTTGTTTACTCAATGGTTCTAACCTAGTACAGACAGTTATTTAGTACAGAGAGTTACTAATTTATCACGAAGAGTTCAGTACAGATAGTTACTAATTTAGCACTATGAATTTATTGTAAACAGTAGAGTTGTGTGTACTTCTTTTCTTTCTTTCTTTCTTGCTTTTAGAACAACAAAGTAGCACAAAGAACGTCGCACACAACACACCCTCTTCTTCATGTCATTCTCTGTTGTGAATGTCATGCCTAGTACGATGTGTTGTAGATGTGCTGTAGATGTGCTGCAGATGTGTTGTAGATGTGCTCCAGATGTGCTACAGATGTGCTACAGATGTGCTGCAGATGTGCTGCAGATGTGCTGCAGATGTGCTGCAGATGTGCTGCTGTATGCCACACACCAGGTCACTGCAGCTGGCAGATGCTCAGCGGGTCGATGCTTGATTCTTATCATTACCGCTATAGTAACCATCATTACCGTTATTGTTACCATCATTACCGTTATTGTTACCATCATTACCGTTATTGTTACCATCATTACCGCTATTGTAACCATCATTACCGTTATTGTTACCATCATTACCGCTATCGTAACCATCATTACCGTTATTGTAACCATCATTACCGCTATTGTTACCATCATTACCGTTATTGTTACCATCATTACCGTTATTGTTGCCATCATTACCGTTATTGTTGCCATCATTGCCGTTATTGTTATCATCATTACCATTATTGTTACCATGATTACCGTTATTGTTACCATCATTGCCGTTATTGTTATCATCCTTACCGTTAATGTTATCATCATTACCGTTATTGTTATCATCATTGCCGTTATTGTTATCATCATTACCGTTATTGTTACCATGATTACCGTTATAGAATAGAATAGAATAGAATAGAATAGAATAGAATAGAATAGAATAGAATAGAATAGAATAGAATAGAATAGAATGAGGCTATAGGAACGAACCTTCTGGTCCATTCTTGGGTCGGATAATTACTTCGATAATTATTCGGTTGTTTTACCCAAGTCCCATGCCGTATTTCTAGCCGCGCCAACCATGTCGGTAGCGGGATTCGAACCCGGGTCTTTCCGCTCGCAAGCAGGTTCGCTCACCAGTCGACCAAGCTGGTGGTGTCAACCAAGCTGGTGGTGTCGACCAAGCTGGTGGTAGTCGACCAAGCTGGTGGTAGTCGACCAAGCTGGTGGTAGTCGACCAAGCTGGTGGTAGTCGACCAAGCTGGTGGTATCTGACCTTATTGTTACCATCATTGCCGTTATTGTTATCATCATTACCGCTATTGTTATCATCATTACCGTTAATGTTATCATCATTACCGTTATTGTTATCATCATTACTGTTATTGATATCATCATTACCGTTATTGTTATCATCATTACCGTTAATGTTATCATCATTACCGTTATTGTTATCATCATTACTGTTATTGTTATCGTAACTAGTGCAATGCCCGTCTAATCTAAATGATTACCTAATCTGTGAGCGAATGTATTCTGCTGAAGAATTTCATCCCTTGTTTCTTGAGTTAAATTCGCTCGTGCAACTCGATGCTGTTCGGCATTGATCTAAAGAATTTCATCCCTTCTCTCTTGAGTTAAATTTTCTCGTGCCACTCAATGATGTTCAGCGTCATGCCGAAGAATTTTCTCTCTTCTTTCATGCGTTAAGCTCTCTCTAGCTACTCGGTGTCGCTCTGCATTATTCCGTAGAATTGATAAACGCCGTTCAAGGGTCAAGTTAGCTCTAGCTTCTCGTTGGCGAGCAGCATTACTTCGTCTTGCCATTTCGCGTTGTTCGTCCGATAGTCTTCGGCGTCTTTCGTGCTTTCGAAGTCTTGCTGGTTTCCTCTTATGGTTGGACACGTGTCCATCCATGTTGGCTTTTTTACCAGAATTTCATTCTGAAATATCCTCTATTATCTCTTTGAAGCTTTTCAAGAAAATCACAATTCCGAGAACAATAACTCAATTTCTAAAATCTTTGGTCTTATACTAAGTAGTAGCCAGGTTACTGGACAAACTAATTTAAAACATATCTTTTCGCATTATCAATTAAAAATATCAAAGCATCATGAATTTCAACAGAAAAAGGTCTAAAGAAAATTTCTATGTGTAAAAATAAACCGATTGTGTTATTGTTACCATCATTACCGTTATTGTTATTGTTATTACCGCGATTGTTAGTGTCATTACTGTTATTGTTACTATCATTACCATTATTGCTACCATCATTGCCGTCATTGTTATCATCATTGCCGCTACTGTTACCATCACTATTGTTATTGTTACCATCATTAGCGTGTTTTTTACATATTGCAAGCAGTTTAGGGACTTGTGAAGCCATGAAGTTTATTTTCATAGATGTTATTTTAGTGTGCGCTTTATCGTCTCTGTAAAAAAGCCCTTCCAGGGTAAGATCGTTACTGCTGTAAAGATATTTATTGGTCTCTTGACCAGAGACCCTGACTGACTGACTTAACACGTTGACTCAGAAGTGGTACGTATGTGTATCACTTAGGTTAAGTTCTGTAATTTTTTTCAGAT
The DNA here is from genome assembly GCA_006783055.1 of Trinorchestia longiramus. NCBI lineage: Eukaryota > Metazoa > Arthropoda > Malacostraca > Amphipoda > Talitridae > Trinorchestia > Trinorchestia longiramus. The sequence goes on from VCRD01006688.1 coordinate 23,102, forward strand.
CCTTCTAGTGACTATGCGTACAAAGTGAAGATTTACACCAGTCAGGCAATCGGAGGCAACGTGTTAAACTGACTACTCCCCCAAATTTGCAGGTCATCGCAATGTGTTCCTTCGAGCCTCTACCTCACGTCACAAGATGGACGGGAACAGTCGCTGCAAGCATGATCACGAGTCTCAAGATGTTAGCATAGAGAATTTTATGTTCATTGTATATTTCATCTATAGCAAAAAAGAATAAACCTTATTTTTCTCTTTTTTTCGATAAGTTGTCGTAGCAGCTTTCTTTGTTTTAGGGAGATGGACTCAAGCTGCTGGAGACGTCTTTCGTAGCTGAAATTACGGAGTGCAAGAATTATTTACGTCGCTTTACGCTGATTTTTTTTCCATTTGGTAATGCCTCTTCGTAAGGTAGGAGACCAGAGTTGCACTGCATATTCTAGATGTAGCCTGACTAGCGCTTTATAAAGCGGTAATATTTTACTTTTTGACTTATATCCAAAGTTTCTTACAATAAAACCAAGGATCCTGCTCGCATTTTGGACCCTTTAATTAAAAGGGTCAGAAACCTTTTTTCCGCATTTTTAACACTATTTTTCCACATGCATAGAATTTTCAGTGGTAATGATAAGAAGACGTATGTGTACCGTTATAGATAGTTAATATGTACATATATAGGTATGTGTACAGTTGTACATACATATGGATAGTAATACATATATAGGTATATGTACAGTTGTTCATATATATGGATAGTTGTACATATATAGGTATGTGTACAGTTATGTATGGTAACATTAAGCATAGTTGAACATGTACAGTTATGTGTACAGTACAGTTGTATTTGACAGTTCAAATGTCGGTCACAGCACCAGCGCTGTGACATGTTTTACTGGTCATGTTTTACTGTTTGGTTTAATTCTTTTACAGTTCTCTTGAGATTGCTAGAAACTGTATGTAAGTTTTGCAGCTTATTATAGGTTTGTAGAGTGTACTGTGCACAACATGTAATTGTGCTTAGACTACATCTTCGTCTTGCAGTGACGCAGAATAATCCTACGTGTTCGTGCCAGACGTACTTCTTTGATCTGTATCTTAACGATTTTCCTGCTTTAAAAAATCCTTTCTTTTAACATGGTGGCATTGTTTGTTATTTTCATGACATGAAGGCTCTTTCTTCATCAAGTCATACTTTATCAACTGATATTAGGTATAGGACTTTTGCTTCCAATTGCACTCAATAAAATTAACTTGATTTTAATAAACATGTGGTCATTTCAATCTGTACTGACACGGCATTTGGTGTGTGAGCTGGGATTATTCAGAGCGGTTATATATAACTAATGGACCCACACGTGAAAATTCACGTGTTTTTTTACTGAAGTGTTTCGTTTGATTTGCCAGTGGACGCTTGCTTTGCGAAGGAGTTTCCAAATTGAAGGATGTGCCTTAGGTATCCACAATACAATGCTTACAAATCTTTCGAATTTCCTCCTATCTAAATCCTTAAGAGCGTGACAGAAAGACGGACCAAGCAAGCAATAAACTGTGCATTATTATATAGTGGAATTATTCAGAGTAATTGCATAGGTTGATTACCTAGGATGCTTAATAATGACGATTCTTTATAGATATCATCCATTGTAACTCTCATGATGATCTACCTAGAGTGCATGCTTTTATGCTAGGAATATTTATTAACTAGATAGTTCCCGTTGAAGTTCCACGGTTTAGATTTTACTGATTTGAAATTATTATAAAGATGAATGCATTAAAAATTTGCGACGCATTATTGTGCTTTAAATGAATATTTTTCATTTAAATATACAGAACTTCCCTTGTGTATCTTATCTATCGATAACATGGCCCAGATAGTACCCGTTGAAATTCTTTGATTTAAAAGTAATAAAATTCAGAATCTATAAAATCAAATGCATTGTTCAGTTTTATTCGTGATATTAATAGAATCTGAACATTTTCATGAGAGTATACAGAACTTCCATTTCTATTTTATCTCCCGATAACATGGCCGTGTAAAAGAAGAAAGCCAGTAAGGAAAAAAATCGCGTGTTTTATAGTGATATGGCGCCTTTGGTATCCACAATACAATGCTTATAATGCGCTTTCCACCACTTCTTCATTTATCCACCCTCACCAGGTGGATAGCCTGCTCACCTGGTGCTGCTGTTGCACCACGCGCCACCATTTACCCACCCTTCCTCCCCATTTATCCACCCCTCCTCCCCATTTATCCACCCCTCCTCCCCATTTATCCACCCCTCCT
>VCRD01006691.1:2413-16454 GCA_006783055.1 Trinorchestia longiramus
CTGTATCCTGGTTGTGCTTTCGTAAAAATGTCTTGGCACATTATTATTTTAACGGCAGGGTGCCTGAGGAAGGGTCGCACGTCCACGGACTATTCTTGGAAGGCGCCTCATGGGATGTGGAGCAGTCCGTGCTCGTCGACTCGAAGCTGAAGGAACTGCACCCCCAGATGCCGGTGCTGCACATTAAGGTGAGTGACACTGACAGTTGTTACCGTCCTTTAAAGTAAGAGGTTCCCTGGGATAACAGGCTCCAAGAAATCGCATCAGCAACAGAAATCTGTCATGACATAACACAAGTTAAGAGCTGCAATTAGTGCACGTTTTGTCGTGTCGCTTTAGCACGCATCAGAAGATATTGTCAGACACCACGTCTAGTAAATGTGTTGCCTTTGTAGTGAAAAGATGTGACACAAAACAAATTCAAGAGCTGCAACCACCACATGTATCGCGAATTACCGTAGCGCGTAACTAAAAATGAGATCAAAAGCTTCCACCAGGACACGCGTTGCCTGCATCACTACTACGCCCGATTCAAAACATGCTCAATTACCGCTACCAGTACACGTGTCTTTTTGTCACCACAGGCCGTGACACAAGACAAGGCAGAGAGCCGCAACCAGTACACGTGTCCGCTGTACCGCACTCGCCAGCGAGGCCCTACTTTCATCTGGACACTCTCACTCAAGACAAAGGAAAAGCCTTCGAAGTGGGTGCTGGCGGGGGTCTGTCTTCTTCTTCAGGTTTAATAAGCAGAACTTCCATATCGCTCTTCATTTGATGGTCACCTGAACCTACAGACTTTGAAAAAAATGAGGGGCTAGCGAAATTTTGTACTCACAATGAAATCTGGAGACTGAATTCAACATTTCTTACTTCTCATGTCACAGTACACCACAGTTTAAAATTTTCATATCAAAAGTAAAAAAGGAAAAGGTTGAGGAAAAGAAATAAAATGGAAACTTTAACTGTATATTTCTACTTGAACTGCACCAATACAGAATGGCTGAAAAATAAAAGGATGACAAGCGTCACCTACATTGTCAATGTAAGAGTATAATCGTCAAAATGTCAAGCATTGACCTGTGTGACAGTGTGGAAAAATTTATTGGCCAAAATATTGTAAATAACCAGTGATTCGTTATTTTTTCCTGCAACTAAGACCATTAAGAGGATTTCCAAACTTGCTATGTGTTCAATGTGACTCCTTCTATTCAATTCCCTTAATTAATTGAATTCAGGTGACTGAAGATACCATCTCATTGAAATATATTGAATTTCACATCGTATGATCACCAAAGTAAAAAAGTTTCACAAATTTGGGATACTTTCTCATCACTGATTTGCTCGAAAATTTTATCTTCCCATCTGAAATCTCAATTTTATCCATCGTGACTGAAGTCCTCCAGTCCAAATGAAGTAACTCCTTGAAATAAAACAGCTATTTCCATTAGCGTTAAAGAAATTCCATAGGCCTCATCATTATCATCACCAGCTGCACGTACTCTGAAACTACCTCCAAGTCACTAATGTATTACAGTCAAGCTTTCTGACTGTGATGGTAGTCTGTGCAATGTCCGCCAGTCCTACGTAATACAAAAATTCTTCCTAGTTGGTCAAACTTGTAAACTTGAGCTTGTTGCTTCAGGCAACGGATGTTCAGCAAAAATACACTAATTTGAAGGCTATAAAGCTCAAGTTCAAAAACCTTATCATCATTAGGTTCAATTAGTGCTTGCTGTATCTTTGTCATCTTTTAAAGTAATCTAATAGGCCCTCGTGCAGCGACTTCTTTGGGGAGGAATTTTAATGAATTGAGTAATTTGAAGATCTTAGAAGAATGCAGTGATCGATTTAGGTCCTTGTATTACCTAGAATCCAGAAAAAATTGTTCGATGCAAACTACAGCATTGCAACTCGCTTATTTTTTGCATAATGTCTCTTGGTTTCATCTCCCATCTCAACTAAGTTACTGCGATTCTCTATTTTCTGGATGTTCTCGTCCCAAAATACTAAATCTTTCTAATATAATTCTTCAATAATTGCATAATTACGTGCACAACTATTATGTACAAGCATGAGCTAAAATATAGCTAAAAATTGGCTAAGAAATTGCAGTGTGAACAGGACATGTTTCCATAAACAAATATTTTGTGGCTGACAGTACGAACTGTTTTTGTGAGATGAACAGTTATTCATGTCGAGAATGTCTGTAACAAGTTGAACTCTTTAATAATTTGTGATACAATTAGTATTTTTTCCACGTTAAACTAGAAGAGGTCTGCGTTGATAATTTTAAACGGATTCAGCTAAAATTAAAGAAAGATTGAAGATGATCTCCAAGTTTTTAACCATAGCTCGGTCCAATAATGTTCTTGGAGTGGAGCATTTCGTACTTACATCTCATCAAAATAGGCTTCTTAGCATAAAGGTTTCAGATTGTACTCGTAATATGTTGTGCTTTGTCTTATCATTTCTTAGATTCAATAATTTCCATATGAACTCGATTTGATTGCTGTTGTGCGTTTTTCACAAGTTGTGTTCCATTTCCTTGGAATCTTTCTAGATTTTTTTTACTTTCTTTTTACTCTACTAATAAATCATAGCAGATTTGCAGTGTTTGGCATGTGTAGTTTAGTACATCCTAATATTTTGTTTTTGAATAATTTTTTAACACATTTACAGGGCAGTTTTTGCTAGCTTTGTTTCCAGGTAAGTCGTTTTAGGAGCATTTGACGTGAACGTTTTATTTGTATACTCTTCAGCTTTTTCCCATGCTTGACGACTGATTTCAGAGCTCCTTCATCTGTCTTAATCATTTTCGTTATGGAGGACAGCGCAGCATGGAACTGAATTTTGGTGCGAGCGTTGTTGATTGCACATCTGCTTACTAGAGTTTAAATGTTTGACACGTTAAGATGCTGATTGTCAATAATACAATTCACTAGAATATTATCAGTTTCACTCTTCACGATAAATGACCTAGAGTTTACATGCACCTTTCGCAGCAGCTCGTCACTAATGCCGACAAGCTGAAGTTCCTATGGAGGGAATGAAAAAATTTCCAAAGGGAATTTAGCAAGTGGATGTGACAAGAGCAAATGAGATTTTTCAAATCTGTTAGCACACAATGTTTTTTTAGACGAAAGATTGACTCAATAATATAAGTGCAATAACATGCTTCACGTTTATAATAATCAATTTGAGACGGTCGGAATACTCTGACATTACTTTTAGCTCATCTCAGTCTTCATCAAATTATTATAGAATTTGTCTATTTTCATCATCAATAATGGGTTGAACATTTTTTTAACTGATTTTTTTAACCAATTTTGTTGTTCTATAACCTGCTACGTTTGTGTTGTACTGTTCTGTGGTCCGTTTTTAGCGTGTTGTTGTAAAACAGTCTAAAAAGACGAAAAATGCTACTTATATAACCTGCTACGGTTTCTCTGTGTACTCACGGTTTCACGAGTACACACACAACTATTAAATTGTAACCACCTGCATGTGATTTTATTCATTAGACCCAGAGGTCATAACGTCCATCGTTGTTACGAACAGTTGGCTGAATGAGTTCACCCGTAGCCTGAGTATGGAAATAAGCTTATATTAGGTTGTTACAAAAATAATGGCTGCTCGAAGGCCAACGCATGCTGCTGAAATCAGCCATTATTTTTGTAACAACCTAATATTGATAATTGTAGGCTGTACGAACATGAGGGCATAAATCTCCACCCCTGTACTTTATCCGGTGCCAGTAAGAGAGCAGTCAGTACTGCTGCCGGACTGTCCTCAAGTACTTAACGCATCCCGTGTGTTAACCACTTTTTTTTCTTTTTATTGGAACTAACCACGCTTTTTGTCGGGAAATGATTGACATGCATTCATTTTATCTTTATTCGTATGTCAAAAAATGCTAACGATGAACATTGAGACTTTTTTCCAGCTATTATTAGGTGTTAGAGTAATAAAACTTCGTCTTTCTCATATTATTTATTCAAACTTCTCGTTCTTAATGTGTAAGTTGCTTCTCCTTATAACCTTAACTCGAGTGAAGTGCAAATGTGTTCTCATGTTTATATTTTGTTGTATATTCAAAGTGAAAAAACAAAGTTATAAGAAATAGCTAATGTACATTAATTAGCTACCTTGTCTATAGCAGCACTGTAATGAATACATTGAGGATAAAACAAACTTCAGAAATATTAAGAAATGGAAATACACATGTTTTCAAATAAGACCAGTTCTATTTTTCATGAATGAAAATGCATTGTGTAACGAACAATCTGAAAATCTGGCACATGGAAAATAGTTCATCATGTTCAGTCCAGTTAGTAAATTTTATTTGGCCTTTCATGCGTCTTGGCTTGCACGTGAAAAATTCAGGTTAGAAACGCAACGCTTGTCAGACTTTTATTATTATTATTGTATTCCTAGTTCAACCGCGGCAGTGTCAGACCTAGAAATGTTACTAGAATCATTTAAGGACACCAGGGTGACACGTAGCAATGCTGATCATGGCTTATGAAAATACAAAAATCTACATGGATTCTGAAGTTATTTTCAAGAATATTACAAGCACTCGTACTTCTTTTTCCCTAAATAATAAAACATTTTTTCACCTTAACCCTTTAGCGACCAAGTGGACTATTCGGTCGCCTTTCACAGTCTTTGGGAGAATTGTTCTAATAATTAAACAGTGAGCAATATGAGGTTGCTACTAGGTTTGAACGCTTCGGCATGTTACAGCGTCGTTCTTTTGGCTGCCTGGCTCTCAGCATGCTTCATTGCATCAGTGCACAGACGGTCTTTGTGAGCTTAAATGTAGAAACTAAAAAAACAAATTGGTCGCTAAAGGGTTAATCAATGTTGCTCAGAAAAATATAATTTCAAAGGGAAGTTTCATCGGTCCAATATTTAAGTCACGCATTTAGTTTCAAAATATATTCGAAACTCTGCGTATGTTTGGCATCGATTCTAGTGTATTTGTGAGTACTGCATTTTTAGCCAAGGAAAACATATAATTTTTTCTTGCACAAATAATTTCATCAGTATCAATAGTAAAACATTCCATCATTTCAGTTTTGGTGTTGATGCACCTTTCTCCGGACAAGTGATTTCTGTTTCAGCTTAAAACAGAAATCAAACTCGCTTGACGTACTGATAGTATTTGCTCCAAGAATGGCCGGACAGTAAGAAATCTTCCATGTAAATGTTCAGGAGACTGTCGAGCTGTGGACGCGTTAGTTGACCATAAAACTTTGGGATGTATTCGCTGTAGTTGCGGTGCGAAGGGTTGCGATGCAGCTGTTCTGCCTCTGCTAACCGTGGTATCTGTTCATATCAAACACACAATCATAAATTGAACTTTTTCTGTTACTCAAATAACAGGTCTTGAATCTTGACGGAATGCTATTGTGCTCACTGCTGAATAAAGCGATAAGTAACTCAAGCCTAATGCTTTTCAGAATTTCTTACTTAATTTCATACGTATTTGAACATGCAATGTAATGAAGGCTCTCTTATAAAACTTACAACTGTAATTGGTGTCCGCAGGTCAGCATGTATAAATACAGCTGCGCTAGACGGTCGCTTCTACTCGTATGATAAATGACCTTAGGTTAATAAAATGCTGAGAGAATCTCTAAGTATCTCTGAAGAAAAATATTATCCTCAACTTGAAATTGAAAACTTTTCATAGCTGTCTACATCTGTGGCGAATATGAGAAATCAAATAACAGCACAATACATATTTCGGTTGCTTCACCGCCACAGGGTCATCAATTGCAGTAATAGACAGTAAATAAATCGGAAAAAGTATAACTGCCTCTTTTTCAGTGTAGCGTACCTCCACAAACATAATCTAATGAAAAGATTATTTCACCCATCTTCAAATCGATGGTTGTAAAAATTAGAAAGAGATTATTATTAGTTATGTTCATCATTAGACAGTATACTATGAAGTGAAGCTTAAAACTGTTTTTTATTAATAAGTATCTCTATATTTTGATGTCTCTGGTTTTAATTTCATTAGCGAAAGAAAATAGGCAGTAGTTTGTTAATTACTTTGTATTTCATTACGTTTATTTTTCATACTTCGTGTTTACTTCGTTTTGATTGCTAACTACCAATTGTCTTTCTAGTAAATTATTTTTTTAGCGCAACAGCAAACACGAAATTTACACAGGAGTCTTTAACAGAATAGTGGATTATTTGCCCTAACGGCAAGCCTCGATAATTTTCAATTCAAATTTGAAAATGTTTTTCATTTCTCAGCCATGATCAAAGAAACTGCTGAAGTTCATTAGTAATATCTACCAGCACTAAACTCCGACATTTGTACGTTTCCTTCATTTTAACCTGATACGCACAGCACAGAATAAGACTCAATGGTTGTTTTTTTAAACGAGCTGCATGAATTCACGCACTTATCTTAATTGTTTAATCCTCAACAATTGTGTTTTGGAAAGGGCTTTTCGTCGAAGGGACTTACTTTATGTGCTAAAAACCTTTGTTCTTCTTCCATGTACTCAAACTTCATCACGTAAGTGTAGTTCACCTGACACAGGGAACAAAATGAAGTGTATGGGTGCCAATGTTCGTCCATATGATGCCCTGCAGCTGCTTCTGCGATGATGAAGTCTACGTACTGCGGGAAAGTCGGATTACAGTTCCCAGTTCGTGTACGAACATTCTGGGTCATTTTACACCGCATCTTGTGATAATACGGAGTGTCTGTCGATCCAGCAACGTGCTCGTAACTGGAAAGGATTCTTTCGAAGGGTTCCCTAAGAACTACGAAAGACGTATATGAGAGGTCATTAAGGACAAGCTTAAGTTTTTTCAGAGATGGTCGCGGGTAGACTTTCTCTCGGGCTGCTTGCACCAAGCTCGTTTTCTGCCTTTCTGGATCGAGTCCGGCGAGTTTGAGAAACAAGTGAAACCAATTAGTGCTCGCAGACTTGAAAATGTTGCACCACACGAGTTGACGCTTATCATTGATTAGAAATTCCCTGCTGTTGATGGGTAAGGAAATAGTTTTGTTGCTGATTTTGCTCCTGCACAATTCCTTGATCATTTCATTCCGTCGTTTGAACCCTTTCCTTATGGCTTCATCAGTTCTGTTGTGAAATATGGCTGCATTTTTGGATATGATGTCGTAGTACTCTGGCTCTTGTGCAGCAACTTCATCAACATTTTCGCTGAGATACTGGAAATTAAAATTATTATTATTATTATACTACTTTGCTTAGAAACATACTATTTTAAATGTCTGTGAAGACCGTTTTGGTTTAACTACCTTATCTTGTTTTAAATGTAACAATCGATTTATTCAGCAAATGAGTAAGTACCAACTATTATACCTCGGTTACCCTACAACTCTGACCTTGCATTCCTCAAGCTCCCTTGTCCACGTTTGCGTTTCCCCTTCGTCTAACACAATTACAACACCGATTTCTGTATCGATGTCTCTTTAATGACCGACAAGTAATTAAATGGATATTTAGTTTCAATGATGTTTGTATCTTTGTTTCTTAAGCACAAAAACTTGAAGAGAACTGACATGAGGACAATAATTGAGCAAGTTAAACGTCAGCCATTTTAGCTTTAGTTATGGTTTTGTTTCATTTTTTGATCATAGAAGCTTGAAGAAAGCTGACAAAAGAAGTGTATACATGAGGGAGTCAGGCAACGTTAGCCTTTACTCTTTCCAATAGATTCAAGCAGATCACGTCAGCAGCAATGATGGGTAGTGATATTACCTATTATTAAAATATTACAGCTCTTTTGTTGCAATATTACTTTTGTCATTGCCTTGCAATGTTGTTTATTGCCTTTGGATGCTAGCCCAAAAAAGGAACGTGGTTAGTTTGCACTAGTGAATGTATACTCACGCATGCTAGGTCCTGTTCAATTTATTAAGCTTGAAAATAACCAGAAATTATGTCACGACCTGATGATTATAAGTACTCCATAGAAGTACTGTGTAAATATAAAATTTCTCTTCACAAGCTAGTATTTTAAAGCGTAGGTATTATTTTTCTTTAATTTTGCGTAACTATAGTTTTAAAAATATGTCACTCATTCATTAAGGAATAAAAACAAGAGTATTAACTTCCCTCACTAGAACTCAAGTGTTATAATTTATATTGTCATAAAACCTCTTTGTTACAAATAGTATCTTCTTTGACACTGTCAGTTTTTCTTTGGTATTTAGTTGCACTATAATTTTGCCCGAGTTAGATTTATGGCTTGTAATAGGTAGAAAGTGTTATTGGGAACGTGAGTTATAGACGTTGTCCTGGTCGAAGCTGTAAATGTGTCGTACATTAGTCTTCGAGAACTGAAGTATTGAGTCTATCAAAGTGACGAGGTGTACGGTGCATTCTTCTATGAGGTTAAAATATAGCATCTGCGCCAGTGGGCATTGAATCTTTTATAATAACCAGACTAACTTTTGAGAACGCCACATGAATAGAAGAACATTCTGAGATATAATTTCATATATTTTTTCACATACTCAGAGGTGGATGTTAATAAGCAGCCCCTGTTTCAGGGTCGGAAGCATATCCACGTTTATATCAGAGCGCTGAACTATTCTATAATAGTTATTTTTACGTCACTCTGAGCTTTTCCGATTCTTGTTCTACATTGTAGTTGAAAACTGATAAATCTATGTAATGTTAGAAGAAAAATGAGCATCTGTTTCATTTGTTTTGATATATTTACCGTGCCCTGGTTGCTGGCGATGAGTAGGAGAAGCAGCGCTGCACTCACTACGTAAGTCAGGGCTTTAGGCAAAAACTTGCTGACGACTACGCGCGTGACCAGTCTTGTTAGTAAGCTTACCAACCGCTTACAGTAGCCCAGAGCGTCGTCTGTTACCTTCATTTCATGTAAGTAAATAAAAATCCTTCCTTATCTCTGCACACTTCCGAAGAAAATATCTGATGCTCTTTTTGTTCAGAGTTTCTCGCAATTTCATAAGTTTGCCAGTAGCCTGTCAGAAAAAGAATTTGTTTCCATTAGTGATATATTTATATACCTGAATATGTATATATGTCTACCCTCAAATGACTTTTAAGAAGAAGACTTTGGTGAGACCCTGAATTCTCCTACTATAACTTCCGTCCATATTACGAACCTTCAGAGGTTCCTAAATCAAAAAGGTGCATAAAGGGGACTACTTTGTACATCTTTCAAATCCCTAATCTTTATATCGCCTTCAAAAAGTTTGCGAGAAAATAAATGACCACTCACACTTGTAGGTAATCTCGAATATTAGAAAATGTCTCGACTCATGCAAAATACATGTCGTCGATCATTTTAAAATTTGAGATATGACGTTCACGACAACCGGTGTTTCACTTCAGCTTTAAGATGGAAAAGTCATTGTCATGAACTCGTAATTCAAACAGTGTTCCCTTCATTCAAGTCCTCATTCATATTCATGTATCTCAGAAGTCTTAGCTTTTTAACTCTAATTTCTTGTTCATTGAATTGCGATACGAGTGAGTTTCTGCGTTGCATTTGTGAATTTGTGTTTGATATTTAGAATTTAAATGTTAAATTAGTATTAAGTGTTGAGTATGAAAACATCTCTAATTGAGTTTTCAATGTGCACATCACTGGTTAAAAGTAAAATGTGCACATCACTGTTTATGAGTTTTCAATGTACACATCACTGATTATGCATATTCTAATTAAGCGTAGAATGTGTACATCCCTAATTAAGAGTACAGTGTGCACATCACTAATTAAGAATACAATATGCACATCCCTATTTAAGAGTACAATGTGCACATCCCAAATTATTAGTAAAATGTGCACATCACGGATTGTAAGTACAACGTGCACATCCCTAATTATAAGCACAAAGTGCACTTGAATGATTATAAGTACAATGCGCACATTCATAATTACGAGTACTGTGTGCACATCCCTAATAAAGTGTACAATATTCACATGACTGAGCGGCACATCTAAGCAGCAAGCAGCCGTGGCACGACCAGCAACAAGGAAGAATGTGCCACCACTGCACCACAGTTCACTATGACTGCACCTCAGACCACAGCTTAGAGGCGTGGTCGCACCGGGCTTCCCAATACCTCACATAACACGACGCTCTGCCTCCACGGCAACTGTCCCCTCGGACATGTCACCTCCGTCTCTATACACACTGCGGTATGTAAATCATTGCACTGCATTACTGCAGTGTCTGTAATTTGTTGTTTCCGATGCGCGATAAACGAACTGATCAGTTTACCGCTGTGGCAATTGACCTTGCTCGCATTTTAATTGATCCACAGAAGTTGAGTGTTATATTTTCTGTTTTAGATTTAGATTTTACATTTTACTGATCAATTTCGTTTCAACCGTAAGTTGAGCAAAGTTTTTAGAGATGCTGAGACATTGAAAGCTTATATTTACATTTAGATGTAAGTAGCATTGCTGTAATTGAAACGAGGAACGATACACGTCTCGTGTGTCAATTCATTTATAATGTGATTCTACCTTCGACTTCCTTCCTTAACTTTGTGTCGTGTTGCAAGCGTTCCTGTAATGAGGAGTCCTCAAATCTGTCCTCCAGCTTGAAGAATTCGTTTCATATTCGCAGTAACAAATTAATAAAGGAGTATACTCGAACTCAATCAGCGCAAACGATTTTTTCATAGTAGATTACGCAAACAGAACCAAGAAAACAGCGCAAGGTAAACTGATGTTGGTTGTTGCATAAAATACCTGTTCAGGTCACTGTTGATTGGAATTATTATTGACGTTAATTTTCATTACTTCAGTTGCGTCGTAAGTTGACACATTATTCCAACCGATCCTATAATTGCTTTGTAACTTCAATGATCATTCATGGACTGCCGGGACGTTGTGAACTGATTCTCCAAGTCCCTGAGTTGTCTGTTGAAATTTTCTTCCCTTCTTTGGAACACGTGAATAAAATTAAAAGGTGATACAATTGAAAGGCAGTAAAACTATAAATTACCCCACGTCATGCTGACACCAATTGCCGGTAAAGAAAATTTTAACTGAAATGAACTTTGCATTGTCGAGAATATATACAAATTATGAGATTGCCCATTATGTATTTGTGTATGAATTTAGATTCTAATTAATTATTTTTGGAAGTTTTACCATTATTTCAATGACAGATCATGTTGTTTATAATGTTTTTGCTTAATAACCTCTTAACTGAAGAGTTATCAATCATTACAGAAAAATTCTATGTTGAATACAATCATTACGCAGCATTCACATGTTCAAGACTGAATCGATAATTCACAATCACCTTCTTTCTATTATTCACTGGATTCTTAACTTGAAAAATGATAGGTAATTTTTTTGATTAGCTTCCCACAGCTGCGTTTGAAGAGAGCTCTGTGCAGCACCATCAAAGAAAGTAATACACATCAGTGGCGGTGTTTCAAAGTAAGCACAAGTGGCATTGGCCATAGTAGCATTATACGTCTGACGTGGAAGCAATTTTTCTTGCGCGTATTGATCTGCTGCTCATATATTGTTCAGGCAAAAGTTGAGTAATTGCCATCCTGCCTGAACTAATGCATATACATATTCATGCCGAGACGACAGCTTGCAGAGCCCGCGGAAGTGAAGAAATACTGCAAACGCTTTAACCACATTGCTGGCGTACTTCAGATCAGTTTTCTTCCTGTCTTTTTATGAGCATAATGAAAGTTTATAGAAATGAGATACCTTTATTCCACCAAACACAAACTAATTGTAAAGCGTTGGTAGCTTTTGTTCATGAAAATTAGACATTCTATTTGAGCGCTATAAATTTTCTGCATTCCACAATGAGCAACGTTTGTTTGTTCACACTTTCTTTACAGCGATAGTTTGTAACTACACATGTAGTGTGCTCTTGTCATTATCACATGCATAATGGTCATCCTCAGCGTTTGATAGGTTTAATTATTCAAATTTTATTGTATTGTATTTTTCTTGTCGCTTGCAATCGAGCTTAACGTCTCTTGGATTACTTTAACAAATCCCCTCATTTAAGAGAAGTATAATTATTTTGATGGTACGATTGTGCAGCATACATTGTGTATAATAATCCAAGCTCCCAGTTTGAAAGTATTTCTTATTACTTAGAAGTTTGGCCTTTTCGGCACAATCCCAGGGTTGAGCAAAATAAGTGGATCCCTTATTAAACTAAAAATTATGCATATTTTGGAATAAGTTATTTTTTTTTGACGCGTGACTCACTATCGTGATACGTTTTGGGTCTAATTTTGGTTCATTTAACATCAAGTAAAGCGAGCTTTCCTTGTTCTTCAAGAAAATATGCTCCAGCTCTTGAATCGATAACGGTGTTGAAGAGTTGGGTTTAGAGTGACTTCGAAATTACTATTATTATATTTCTGATAGTAACTTCGAAACTGTAACTCAAGCGCACATAACATGTTCAGCATTACAGAGAAATGACGACCGTCGAGCTTAATTCCTTTTGTGTTCTTCATGGTAATTTTGCTTGCACAAGTGCAGTGTTTCGGCGTATTCTCAACTTGGATAAAACACTTAGCAGAGGAGATCTACATCCACACCACAGTGAGATGGATATTATTTTCCCAAAATATCTAAATGGTCATAATTTTATGTTTCAGAACCACTTATTTTGCCGAATGGATTTCAAGGAATGGCTGTTCATATCATTACTGACTCTCCTTTGTACATCAGCACGGAACGTTTGTTGAATTCGAGCCTATTTTTGATGACCTCCAAACATCGACACTTCATGTGATGAGAATATTTTATTGATTCTTCAATCAAGGTAAGTATTGTGATGTACATAAGAAGTATATAAGTTCTTTTAAAATACCTTTTATGATATTTTCAAAACTTTTTGTTATAATTTATAATTAAATTGGTACTTCCAGTTGTTTTCGCAATTACAGGAAAATATATGGGTATTCGTAGGGATAAATAAGAGGCATCTTCGGTGAAGTAACCGATGCTACCATTATTATTGCCTTTTCAATGAAAACTAGGTGTTTCAACAGTTACTAGACCTTTGAAGAAATGCTACTCGAATCTTCCAATTTTACAGAGAAAGATGTGCGGTGCAAGCTACCATTGTAAATGTTTTTATACTATGCAACTAGAAAATAATTCATCAATGTATCAAGAACGTATAAAAAATAAAATATTTATTAAATGAACATACTTCCCGTTCTTAATCATTTATTGATTTAATTGTCAGGTTTTGGACTATTGGATAAGTTGATTGATTGACTTCATGATTCAAAAAAAAAATTTTGAAGATCTTGTCCCCTTTACATATACATGAGATGTACAAGGCTAACATCTTAAGATTAGTGATCGTACTTCCAGCGACTGTTCCCGTCCTTCTTGTAACGTGAGGTAGAGGCTCGAAGGAGCACGGACGATGTTATAGAAGTTTGGAGAGATAGTCTATTTAAATTAAGTTAGTCTGTCACTCTACCTAGACCCTGTGTCTCAAGCAATAAAAATTCGAAGGCTGCAATGGGCATTAAAACCATCGAAACTAGGGTTGAAGCAGTATAAGCAGAAGTCACTATCCATTTTAGATCGAATTCAAGCGTCTGATATTCATTAATAAATAAAATTTATTCTTGTTTATACGCGACTAGAAATGGTTCACGAACGATTGTCAAATAAAATATTTGACAATCGTTTTACCTGTGCTTCGACTTTTATCCCATATGGAAACAATGAGCATATGCACACATATAGTTATTTCATTCTCTTCTTTTTCAGATAACTTTGGGTATACTAAAAATATGTAACTATTGTTTATGGATGATTAAAATAATAAATTAAGGTAATAGAACATTTACGTGCGTGCTAAAACAATTACAAAGAACGTCACGTAATCCGCAAGCTTGGAGCTGTGAATGCAGAGTCCGACTGTTTTCAAGCTTCGTTCTTGATGTTTGGCAGTGAGTGATCATGGACAAATGGTGAAGGCAGTCGTGGACTTTTGGGAAGACATAGGTGGAATGAATGAACCTTTGATAGATGA
>VCRD01006692.1:0-25373 GCA_006783055.1 Trinorchestia longiramus
CCTTTTAATGAGGCTGGAATTGTTATGCAAATCACATTCGATTGCGCTCGCACCCATCCGCAAAATTCTCTTGATCGTCGATGCGGAAGATCCGTTGCTGTTTTTACGTCATTCGTGCGTGTTTGTGTATGACGATGCAAAAGAACGAAGTGTTTAACTGAACAGTGCAAAGTGGAACACTGAAATTTTCCCCAGGACTAATTTGGACGGCTACAACAAGCTTTCTTGTTTGTACATCATGTAAAGTTTTCAAAAACTTCCTTGTTCAGAAATTTTTCCGGATGTAAGACGTTCCTACAATCGGAAGGATGCTCGTGTGGTAGTGGAGTTAATTATATCAATTATTCATTATCATCACTCATGTGCGTATTGTTTACTTTTTATAGGAAGAATTTTAACTAAGACTGGATGATGTTCACTCGGTGGACAGTTTTTTCAACTGGACGTTTTGATGAAACAAAAAATAAAAAAGTGTGATTGAAGTCAGATGTATAGTGACACTGTCTCAAATACGGAGTTGTTTCATAGGATGGCACTCTGTAGGTTTTATTTGGGTTGAGAATGAGCAAGCTGCGTCTTCTTAAGCCTTCAATGTTCAAATGACCTCTGAAGTCCTCTTTGAAGAAATGTGCTAGAAAAAACTAAAGTGGCGATCAAGTCAGCACTGCACTCAACAGTTGCTGAACTCTCAGAACATGTTACGGCTCTGCCTGTTTAGACGCTGCCGACAGCGTGATCAGTCAATAAACAGCTTGTGCCTGTGTTGCATTTCTTTCTTCTAAAATAACCGTAGCATGATTTTTACGACCGTTGAAAGTGAGAAAAATAAAACGATAATGCAAATTCACGGTTCGAGTCTTTTCATCATTAACTCGGCATGAAAAAACTCATCTGAAAGAATACCAATCATCGTTGATTTTAAATTTGGTCTACAGTTAATTCAATGGCTTTGGAAAAATAATTACGTTTCTAACCTACAAAAATTATTTTTCCTACGAATTCAAAAGAACTGATTGACACCAAAGATTTAATTTATCAATGAAAACAAACAAATGCCGAGTTCAACATGTAACTTTCCGGAACGCTTGCCAATTAAGGAGGCTTTGAAGCTGAAACGATAGAATTTCCGTATCTCGGTCCGAGTCTATGCTGAGGGTCACCATTGAATTATAGCCCGTAATCTGAATGCTAGAGTTTAAACAGATTAATTGAATTTGGACATGATAGCCAAAGCCGAAAAAAATGTTTTTGGGTACGAATCAAGCTAGAAATCAATTAGGAATACGACTCTTGTGCTTTTAAATGAGAAAAATATGCCTCCGTTGGACGTATAAGTGCATTAAACTTATGATTGGCCTTCATATGAGCCTTGGCCTAATTTCCTAACAAATGTGATTGTCCACGTTAATTAAATAGGAAAATGCAGAGCTTGTAAGCCTCTGTGTTGTGTTGTGAGATGAGAACTGAAGTTGACTGATGAACTACGGTAGCCGGAGTCATAGTTTTCTCTTATCTGCATAACTTCCTTTTTCTAAAGCACTTTGCTTTCAAAAAAAGAAAGTTATGTTGCCGCACCCTGTACTACTACACTATAACTCTTCTAATTTGACATGTGTGATGCTCCAGTTAAAGGCCTTGTTCTAGTTACAGGTAGAAATTGATGAAGTGTCATAGTTCTAAATTTCCAAGTCGGGAACTTGGAAATAAGAAGTATTGATACTAATAGTTACCATTTATTTTGTAAACAATCACAAATAATACAATATACTACAGTAGTTTGATATATAAACCGTAGTTTTTACTCAAATTTGTGTAATAATAGTAATCTATCAATATCTATCAAACCATAACCAATATGGTTATGGTTTGGGTTGGTTATCTATGTATAAACTACGTAAATAATTACGTATTATCTTACTATCTAGTATTATCAGTTGCATGTTGAACAAAATTACTTATAAAAAAGTGTGTAAAGGTTTATCCAATCATTGAAAGATTTATTCGTTCAATAGAACGTTAGCCTCTATGTCTCTACCTAGTTTCTCCAAAATTTCGTTTTTTTCAAACTGCATTAATGTAACTCGCTTCTTTTCGAATTCAATTTCATAATAATGGGTAAGTATAATCATAAAATATGGACTAAATTTAATCTGTAAAATTAGGTAAGTTGATTAGGATAACAGAGTTCCTATAATGCTAAATATAGTTAAAAAGTACATACATGTATATACAACGTCATTTATAGAATTCTTATGTTTTGCCTGCCAAAGGGAACATTACCTAACCGAATGTTAGGCAATGTTCAAATTCGAGAGGTAGTCTTGGTTAGGTTATGTTCTAGTCTCCATGTTGAAGAAAAAAAAAGACTAATCATGAAAAAAATATCCCTTATTTCAGAGTAATTCTGCATCTTTGGACTCCAAAACACGTTTGATATTCATGCACTGATAATATAAGAAATGTAATATTTTTGAAAGTTTCATTTTTGAAGCGCAAATATCCTTGGGTTAGCTACATCTTTAAGATCCTGAATTTCATAAAGGCGAGTGAATAATAAAAGGAAAGTTTTATATTAAGTTCACAAGTACTGCGCATGTTGCAATCAAATGTGTTTTTAAACGTTCAAATGATGATTGGCAACATATACATAAAGTGACTAAATTGCTGCAACATTGTTATATTGAAAACTAATTTAATTAATACTGTCGGGAAAAAGAGTAGATTAACCTTGATCACATCATTATTCCCAGCACAGAATTCATTTTTTGAAGTAGAGTAACATGTTAATTTTTCACTAGACAAAACTGACGGATTGCATAGAGGGTATGAAAAAAACATTACCTATTTGTTCTATTTTTTCAGAAGCAGATGCTCGTAGCAGTGCACTTTCTGACGATCTTTAGTATTATGGCAAACATCGTAGCTCGAGAATTATTTCTTTTGCATCAAATGTTCGTATTCTGTAATGTATGAGCAAGTTCTCCACTCAGAACTACAGCTTTTTGACCGAGAGGCGCATCTTCAGGTCTTGACGAGTTTCCACTTGCTGCTCTGTGTTCCTTGCTGACTTCAGGAAATAAAAATTCTGGTTTCTATCTTCTAAATTCAGTGACCAAACCTCCGTCAGGTACTTGAAACACTGAAATCCATCGTTCTTCGCTTGTCATTTTTTATTGGGAGATCTTGTTTATTGTAAAAATTTGTTCCTTCAAAATATTTGCAACCTTCTCTGGGTTTCCGGTGAATGAACGTTTATTTTTTTTTTTGACAGCAGCTCGGCCTTTATTGACAAAAGTCTTAGAAGAACAGAAACAGCCTCACTCGACGTGTTTTTTTTGTTTCAGCATAAAGGATTTGTTGTTTTTACTATATAATACTATAAAATGTTCATAATAAACAGAGAGCCATTTTAAATTAAGTAAATTACTACGTCTTGGCGTTTCTAATGACTGACATTCATGGAAATAGAACCATCGTTTGTTAGTATAGTGACCAAGCAATTGAAATTTTTGTGAGTATCACATGATTCAACTGAATGGCAGCACAACATATCAGCACAATCGGTACAGGAAAGAAAACATTTGCTCCGCAAATAATTATTGACACGCTTCTATAATACATGAAGAACATCAAGGCTTGTCCTGTGATCGCTGATCATTGAGGTAGGATTAAATCTTGTCTTGTACTTTGCTATGGAAATTACCAGGCATGTGAGGGCTTTTGAAACACGGCACCTCTGAAGTGAGGAGCTGTGAAAGATTTTGTTCCCTCGAATTCAAGTGGCGCTGAAGCTCATGGCCTCCTGAAATGAGAGACTGAAGTGATGTCACGAATTTCCACGCCACAAATGGTCAAGACACTTCATCAATAAAAGTCAAGGTTTTTCAAGCTTATTTATTTACTTCAAATTATATAGCAATTAAATATTTTTGTATTTAAGAGACTTTTATAATCTAAATTTGACGACTTGACCGTCGAAAAAAAAAATGGTCAAGGGTTTTAAGCCGCCCCTCCAATAAAACTGGAGTCTTTTCAAGCAATTAAGGTGATATTTAAACTAAGGTCTGCAAGAGCCAGAACATTAATAGAAAGCTGGAGAGAACGGCTAGTCTCAGCACCCCCACGCTCGAGTCCGTCGGTCCCTGGGGTCCAGAGCCGGAATGTCAGTCTTTCACCACTCGAACCGCGCTCAATCTGAATCTTGGGTAGCGTAAGCTGAGCTCCAGCGGTAAAGGCGCAGATGACTCGTGCTCCAAGATTGCCGACGCACGACCCGTCGTCTCCCACTTCTACCTGCTGCTAAATAAAAGGTTCTTGTGAAGCTCTACGGAATACCGAGAAACTGTTGATATTAATGCCAAATGTAAGTCAGGGACCTAATTACAGGCGAGTAACCTACCATTGACAGCGAGGACTTATTCACTGGAAAGAGTTCGCCCGTCGCTGTCCCAAAGCTGGTGGCAACCACCCAATTTGTTTGTACTGTTGGAAATTGACGAATTAATTACTCTGTTAGTAATGGACCTAGCCAGAGGAATTTCAGTATAGTAATGTTTCAGATAACTTTCGATTGCTTGATACAAACCTAAAAGATACGTGCTCCTTCAGTGCTTCCATCGGAAACTGGTTGGCGTGTTAGAAATTAAAGTTAGACTGAAAATAGTTGAAGAAGCGTACTCCACATGGATAGTAAAGAGTAGTAGTAGTTTTTACGTTTTGAAAGGAAGAGGAAATTTTAGTTTACAGAGGAATTCTGGGTTGAGAGTCTTTTCAGACACTCATTAGACGAATTCACTCGTATGCAAGTAATTTTATTATAATTGGCGATAGACAATAGCCTAATTTTAAGTTATTTATCTAGAATTCTGGATGAACCAGTTAAAATATTGAGTACGCGTCAGACAATTGGTGCTAGGTTGCATAACAAAACAAAAAGAAATTCTATTCAAAAAACCCAAAATATAGGAAGGGGAAAGCAAGGAAGAAGTAGAAAGTCACGTTTAGCCGACGCTGGAGCAGGATCAGCATCCACCATCAGCACGCAGCCTGACGACCCCGCTCCACACTGCAACGAATCCTCACAGTCTGAATAGACTACACATATGCAATATGGTCCATTTGGGTGACTTGGGACCAGCACGGAACCTCCGAACGCGACAGCGCTGAAACTCTTAACCCCCAACCTTCCTTACGCCTCCAACAATATAGGTACCTCTTGCTACTTATTCCTAGTTTTCTGTAGAAGTACAGTAGTTCGGAAACTACAGTAATCCTATCAAAAGTGCAAACTTCGATAGTGATTCTCCTGAAGACAAATTCCCGTAGTGTAACGCTGTCTGTACTTGGAGATTTGTGGAAGGTTGGTCTCCCTTAAGTACAAGGCCTTCCGTTGCTTATGAACACCAGGAGTTCAAAGACTGTCCAAGCCAAGGGTTAAATTGATGTTCTAGCAGAAAAAGCAGATTATGTAGCTCGGCACTACGTGCCAAAATAATCATTTCATTAGCCCAAGCTGGGGCAATGCAAACGTTAGTAATAATGGAAATAAAATTTGAGAAATTAAACTAATGTGCTTCATAAGAGACAGAAAATTTGAATGAGAATGTATCATTCTTAAATTTATGCCAAAACTATGGGATTTTAAAACTCGTAAATAGGCTTGAGGCACTGGTGAAAAGTGCGTAATGTGTTTAGGAGGCGAAGGTTTGCATGGTTAGAGACAAGATTTTCGGTTGAGCTGCTGGTGTCGGAGAAAGAACAATCATAAATCAGGTGAGGATGAAAAAATGAGTAGGTAATATTGTATGCAAATAATGTGTGCTAAGAGATAGTCCACAAATATTCAAGGCAACCATGCCTGTGCTTGAAAGTTCTAGCATATTCTACAACTTTCTGCATAAACAAATCTTACTCCTTTACGTGAGCATTCACAAATAGAACAAGTTTATTAAATCTAAAGAAAACTGCTCAGGATACAGCTAGAATATTCATCACAAGGTCATTTCGTTAAAATAATTTTCGATAATCTGTTGCACATCTCTAGGAAAAGTATTATTAATTCCACTCTAATAATTTATACAAACCTAACATGGTTTTGATGCTTCTCAACTGTGCATAACAGCCACATTCAATCAAGGGATATTCTGGTACAGCATGCATAACAGGGGAGTTCCAACGTAAACCAATCAAGTTCACCTTGAATCGAATTGGATCAAAACGCACAGAATATCTGTCATGATGTATTTTTTACACCGACGGTTATTGAAATGTGATTTTCATATTGTTAATAGAACATTGCTGGTTGAATCGATAGGTATCTAAGAATAAATGAATGAATTTGGGTCATAGACAAATGTTGGAAGAAATGCTGCACCGAAATCCAACAGTAGTGAATAGAATAAAAAAGAATAACATAACAGGAACGAGTTATTTGGTCCATTCTTGGGTTACTACCCGAGTCCTATGCCGTCTCCAGTAAAGGAATCAATCACGCACATGCACCTTAACCACACAAAGTCATTTCAGTCACATGCACGCACTTTACTCGCGCACAGACAATTCAGTCATGCGCATGTACAGCATTCAAACGCAGGTCCAGGAGTTAAGGACATACAGTCAGTGCGCTACAATACTGCTGGGTTTCTTCTCCAAAATTTTTCGAAACAATTTTTAAATGTGCTCACAGTGCTAGCAGGAACGATGTTTTCGGGCAGCTGTATCCAAGTTTTAGCCATGACAACTGGAAAAAAGTTTAGAGCCTGGGATGTCATGAAGTCTCCTCTTATTATAAGTTTTGACCGTTATTTCCAGCGTGCATTCGCACGTTATCGTTTCTGTTAAAAATTCCTTTCAGGGTAGCATCGTTAAGGGAGTTGAGATACTTATAGGTCTCAATGAATTGTCTTCGTAGTTTTCTTTGTTCTGGAGGGATAAGTGTAGCTTGCTGAAGATGCCTTTTGTAGCTAAGATTGCGGAGTTCAGGAATCCTTTTCGTTGCTCTACTCTGAATTTTCTCAATTTTAATTATTCCCCTTCTTAGGGTTTCACTGCATATTCCAAATGTGGCCAGACTAACGCTTTATGGAGCCGTAATATTATGTTTTTGACTTTCATTCAAAGTTTCTTGCAATGAAACCTACTGTGTTGTGTATTGTATCGCAATCAACTATTATTGTGATTGTAATAGCAAACTACCAGGTGCAGGTAGTGAACTACCAGGTCATAATTTTCAAATAAGGTTCTAAATTCATTGGTCATATCTTCTTGTTAGGTCCTAATTTCTTAGTAGGTCATAATTTCCTACTAGATCATAACTTCTTACTAGTTCTTACTAGAAGTCCTCCTTTACTGACCAATACAGTCTGTTCTGCATGGTTGTCCCAAGAAACAAATCGTTGAAAAGCCACTTGAAATGTATGTCTACATGGGTCATACTAAAAGTACGACTGTTATATATACTTTTCGTTGAGGTCTCATGATCGATCAGTGCTGGTCATCACTACGCTCATCAAGCGTTCACACAAAATTTAAAAACGTGAGCATTTCAAGGGAATTCATCACGATCACTGGAAAAGGAATTAATGATCAGTGCTTTTCTCAGGTCTCAAAAATTACTAAAATAACTGTAAAAAATATTTCAAGCATTACTATCGACTTCTCGAAGCTCATCAAAGATCGCTAGCATTCGACACGTTTTCGAATAACCATTTTCATATTTTTTTCACTCTGTTTTCTAGCAAATTCTTCAAGTTTGGAGCCTCAAGGTTTTGCGTTGTAAGGTAAAAACAAGTTGAATACAACGATCAAAAACACCTCCAACATCCGAGAAGGCAAATAAAAACATTAACTTTAGAAATATATATTTTAAACATACATAGAATCAGTCATTCGAATATATTGTACATACATTAGTTTTTTCACGCATTACTGGACAGTCATTTATACTCCATGGTCCATCTGATAATATTTTACTTGGGTGAAACATTTTTGAGTGTCACAATAATTTGGTTGACGCTTGTGATGTAAACGTGAATCTTTTCCCATTATTGTTACGTGTTGTTGTGGGGTAAAGTTCTGCATCACCCTACAAAATCAGGACTATTGTTTATAGAATTATTACGGGGAAAAATACTACTTTTGCTTTTGTAGACAGTCTCCAAAACTTCAATATAACAGGAAACATAAAATAATGAGTTTCCATCAAACAAAGTATGCAAATTCAAAGAAATGGAGTCATTATCTTTAGATGTCATTTCGAAACTCATTTCTCAATTCGTATTCCGTCAGGTGTGTAAATGTTTCGTAAGTACTACAAAAGACAAAAACTAATGCAGTAAATTAATTTAGCAATTTTTAAATTCGTTGTGAGTGATAACATAAATTTCATGGAAACATAAATGGAATGAAAATTAAAGGAATACTTTAATTATTATCTTTTTAAATCTCTACTTTTCTGACAGCTTTTATGAAATGTCTTCTTATATAAAACCTAGGATACCCCATAAACTGCTCGACCAAATGTTAGAGCTTGAAGTGAGCGGAATCTAATTTTCTGACTCTGATATCTTTAAGTGTGTGTGGCCTCTAGTTGTGTTTAAACTCCCAAGAATAACCGAAGTTCAAAATTCGCTGTAGAACTCCGCATCCCAAAACTTCGAAGCTAACTCGAACAAAAAGACATTGCAGTATTTAGTACAACAGATATGAGAACATTAGCACGTCATGAAATGGAAAGTATGAAAATTCTGTCGTCAATGTGCTTAAATTTTGGTTCCAGTGAAAGCTAAATCTACTCAACGCAGCGCTGTTCTAGAGTTGCTGGGCTGCATATTCTCATTTGCTTCAAGAAAAATTTCAAGAAAAATTTCAGTATGTGTCCCGAAAGGAAACGACAAAAAAATATTTGAAGAATATCATTAGAACAAGCCATGTATTTTTAGCGGTTTCTTATTGCGTTTTTTGTGTTCATTTCAATGTTATCCTGAAAAAAATTAAATGTAAATGTAGGTTTCATGATTTATTATATTAAGAAGAGAAATGATATGAAATATTTCAGGTGGGTTAATTACTCTAATTATTCTCGATAATTTCTTTCCATGTAAAATCTACGTCTAGTGCGCAGTACTCTTCAGAGTATATGTTACTCAGCAGTTCTCATTTAATTCAAGCATGATTTTTTGGTTGACACTTTCAATTACATGAGGTGTTTGATTTTGAAGCGATAAAACATTTCTCGTTTAATGAATCTCAGTAAACCTGCAAAAGCACACAATGAAATTCGGAGAATAAGTTATGTCCTTTTTTAGACTGCCCTTTGTGAAAAACGGTTTAATGTTAATAACATAGTGAAGCAATGCATTATGAATTTAATTGAATGATCTGTAAGTTGATTCATTTGTTATTTAAAAATGTCCAAGTGATTTTCTAAAGCATAATGAATTGATCAGCTACGTAATATTTAGCGACTCTTATCAAGAAAACAAAGCTAGCTTTTTGAAAGGACCAATAACACAGGTAATTATTTTTTCAAAACGTGCCTACTTTTTTTCTCTTCAGCACCGTTGTGACATCGGTTGAGGCAGAGCTAATAAATCAAAAGAATTATAATGCTTCTATATGTTCATACAGCGATTCTAATTATTTTCTGCATGGCGTATTTCCTGCGAAGTTATGTTTTTAATTATCTCTCAGATGCTTATTATTTATCTGCTAAGTGGAGCAGATGACTGGTTTCACTTTCATACGTTTGGAAAACACGGCGTAATCTAACAGAAAACAAGTACAGCCAACAATAAATCATCAATGAGAGACTCGTCCATAAAATCGCTGTTTTCGTCCCCTTTGTTGCTCTGTCTATTAGATATTCCCTAGACACGATATGCGAATTTGAAGACGTACAGCACTGTATGACACATAAAATTAGTACATTGAAATGTACATGAGCCCCTCTCACAAAATGGGGCTCTGAGTACACAAATGACTGTAATACATCACGTTCTCTGGAATCAGTTATACATATATGTACTTTGCAACAGTTAAGCAATTATCAGAGCTTGATCTGCTCAAAATTTTTGAAACGTGATAACAATCACTTGAAGAAAAAATTCACACTCTCTTTTTAAAATTGGTCACTCAATTAAGTCCAAATATCACATCATAAATTCTTCGGTGCTTGCATGGTTTCATCATTCTCCGATAGTGCTTTATCTATCAAAACATTCCAGGAACCGAAACGCTCAAAAATATCGCTTTCCTGTAAGCAATTTCCCAACATGGTTACATCTTTGACAATGAGAAACTTGCCACAATACACAAAATAGAATCCTGCTTCTTTCGTGAGATGGAGATTTCCTGATGCCACACAGTGCCAAACAACAGATCATAACTAATCGCAGACTCGTATGTAGTAAAAAATTGAGTAAGATGAATACTTCCAGGAAATGTGAAAGTATCGTATTTTGCTTATATTATTCGCTGCATACATGTATTGTCTTCTTGTAGTATGTACAGTTCAAGCGCGTTACCAAGTTATTTGAAAATTAATATTACAGTAAATGAAATCGAAAATTTCAAAAAATTAAGAATTCTTAATAAATAGATTTTTTAATATCTGTTCTTCAGTTTTGAGAAGTCAGTTACAAACACTTAGACACAAATGACTGCGATTATAGTCCTAGTCGAGAGTAAAATCAGAGATGAGTATTTAGTCAGAAATTACAGCTTTGTTTTCAGTCTGAAATCAGAGTTGTGTATTCAACCAGGTATCAGAGCTATGTATTCAGTCTGAAATCAAAGCTGTATATTCAGTTTGAAATCAGAGCTATGTATTCAGTCTGAAATCAAAGTTGTGTGTTTAACCTGAAACCGGAGCTGTGCATTCAATTTGTATACATAAAAATTGGTCTACCATATGATTTGACCATTGATTTTTTCATTCACTTTGGACCTGGATATGCGGACGCAGGAGTTGCAGTGCTGCAACTGATCAGTAGAAGCGGAAAAGAGACGGTGGTCTGTGCTCTAACTTCATCTAAGCTCACAGTTTCTCATTTAGAAAAAAACTCACGGGCAAAGTATCTGAATAATGAAGTTTAATCTGGTCAATAATTTCCATGGCTCCTAAGTCATTTCCATAAAAATAATCGAAAGCGTTTGAATTTTCACCCCTCTCATACAACCTGATAACATTACGGTATTCACTTGAATAATCATAAGAAAAATAGCGAGTTTTAGGAACGATGTAGTTCGGGACAACGTTGTATTTTATTGAGATTTTGCCAGACTCCGCTAGAGGGTGTTCATGTCCGCTAGTCAGCTCAAGGTTCACTGGACTCGAACTGAACTGAAAAGGCGGAAAATGGAACGCGAACAGGGCATATGGATTGGCCGGAGTTGGTGAAATTTGAATTTTGGGAGTGACGGTTGGGCGGAAAGTTTTGACGGTTGTGCAGACGGTGCTTGCAGCTGAACCATAGTACCTAGCAGTTGAGCAAATTATTTTTGCGGTCGAGTGCGAGCTGTTGACGGTTGGAATCATATACGTGAAAGTTTTATACGTGATCATGACGGGTGGCTTGAAAGACATGACAGCAGTAATCGAAGTTTCTGCGCTTGGCAATGAATATTTATCAACTGCTTTAAAGTTACTGACCCTTGAAGCTGTCGAGATTGTGCGCAATGTTGTCACGGCTGACTGCAAAGTTTTAAAAGTCAGCACTGAAGTTTTGGTTGCTGGGATCAAGTCTCGAGTAGCTAGAATCGAGATTGTATTCACTGGGATTAAAGTTCTTGCTGATGAACGTGCAATTCTAGACGTTGGAATAGCTGTTCTGGAAGTGGGCATCGAAGTTTTGGACACGGAGATTTTAATTTTTGCTGTTGAGTTAATGGTATGTTTTGTGCTCGACGCTGGTGGAATGGTGGCATAAAATTTCAGTACAAATGCAACGACACTTAACGCTGGGAGGAGCAGGTAATGAGACCAGCCGATCGTTGATGTTCCTGCTGGAAAAAGAAAGAAATTATAATGCGTAAATATGAAATTATTCCCAAGGTATATTCACCGGTAATTAATGCCTGTCTGGCATAAAACTGAAAGAATAAATATGATATTCAGGTTCCGTCTAAATAAGCGATCAAAGCGTCTTAGGAACAGATTTTAATAGAAAGAGCATAGCGATGTACATAAATAACTGACATACAGCTAGTTCGAAGTGTCCGTGAGTAATTTTGTGTGGTGTATGAAGCGCAGATTTTTTTCTAACTCGTCAAGCGAGGCCATCTCTATGTTGGTCCTACGAACACACTTTGGGCTACCAAATAGAAGCGAACATTTTTCTGGACTTTTCTCGGAATATTTGGATGAGCCTGCATCAGATTATTATACTTTTTCGCCATAAAACTACTGATGTTCCTTGTCTGAGCGACAACACAAGTACTCCACGACTACCTAATTTTTAGCTCAGGTTTTTAACACTTAATTGTTGGGGTGGACAGGCCGAGTTTGTTGTGCTGCTTCACAAAATATTAGAACTTTCCAAACTATATTGAAGTATCTTGACAATACGCAATGAACAGCTGACATTGCTAACAAGAGGCAATAGAGGATTTCTTTATAGTGCGTAGTTTGAGAAGCATTCTCTGTGAAATAAAATTATTTTGCAAAGTTCACGTGACCTATCCAGCAAATACTAGTGACTTGCTGGCACTATAAACAAAGCGGTATTATTGAAACGCTAAGAGGCAAGACTTGAGTAAAAACTTAAAAATACAGGAACTAAAATAAACTCTCTGTTGAAATATTATGCTGGTAAATTGGAACAGATTGCTTTAGTTAGAATGAAGTAATTTTAGTAAAACTTGATGAAAATTAAAACTTATTAAAAATCGAGATAAATAGTTGATTGGCAACTGGTCAACCCAGCAGAGAGGCATCTTTTGATTTGAAATAAAGTTATGATGGAACATTTAGTGATAAGTCTCTTCCATGGTAACTATTCTAGCAATGAAAAGAGTTATTTCATTATTGATAAGAAAATTTTAAAAATACATTTCAGCTGAGGTGTTATGTTACGCTAAAGAATTTCCATGCTAGAAAAAAATACCAGTTGTGTGTAGGAAGTTCATCAGAAATTATAACTCTGAGTTGTGTTCGTGATAGAGGCTCCTGTCAAGTGAGATTAGTTTGTGTGTGTTTGTGAAATCTCACTGAATATGAGATTACGGGGTGAGATTACAATGAAGGTAGTATTATCGAAAAAGGGAAATGAGATTACGGGTTGAGATTTACAATTAATGTGAGATTATTATTATTACATAGAGGAGGGATTACTGACTGCGATTGAAATGAAGATGATAAATGGAGCTGATATAACGGGATGAGGTTGAAAAATATGTAGATAAGATAACAGAATAAGATTACAATGGAGATGAGATTATTCTTTAATGGAAATGAGATTATTGTACAACGGAGAAGAGATCACAGGAATCAAGTATTTTAATAAAACTTATGCTGAGCCTAAAAATATGAACAAATTAATTTTAAAGGATGGCAATTTAGTTTCAACCATAAAAAAGAAATGCATTTCAATTAAGTTCTAGCGCGTTATTTCTACATACTAACATGAAAAAACTTTAAGCAGGACATGAACACAAGTTATTTTTTCCAACCATGACAGAAGTAAGGTTCAAACTGCACGGCATAAACGACCTGTACAAAATAATAGCATATATAAAGGATCTCGTATATTGTAGCAGCCCGACTTTTCATCAAACATTACCAACTCACTGCTACACCGACCGCAAGTCGTAGCATTGCTCTACTCGTTTACAATCTGCCGTACATATAACATAACCTGTCAAAAATAAGCATAGATTGTTTGTCATACTAACGGTACAGATTGTCAGATTAATATGCAAGGGCTCACACATAGATATAACAATAACAAGCCTGGATTTCTCCAGCAACAAAGAGATTCTCATTTATCAAGATAAAGCGCACCCATGCACACCACGAGGGGTTAAATTCAAGCGTTTAGGTAGGATAGGAAGTGATGAAAGAGAGACACTACCGCACCTAGTATCCGTAAACGCTCCCTCGCATTATTTTTCATTTGATTATTCTTGAATCATTGACCTTATTCTTATTTTATTCCATAGTCGATAAAGGTATGGGTTAAACTTTCACCTGCGTCATTCATTAAAGACTCACCTGAGGTGAGGTACAAGTTGCCAGACACAAACCAGCCCTTGGAAGGGTCATTCATTAAAGTCTCACCTGAGGTAAGGTACAAGTTACCAGACACAAACCAGCCCTTGGAAGGGTCATTCATTAAAGTCTCACCTGAGGTAAGGTACAAGTTGCCGGACACAAACCAGCCCTTGGAAGGGTCATTCATTAAAGTCTCACCTGAGGTAAGGTACAAGTTGCCGGACACAAACCAGCCCTTAGAAGGGTCGGAGATGGTGATGGAGTCTGAGCGGCCGTAGAGGCCCTGAGGGAGCGAGGCAGAGCACTGAATGGTCATGTCCCCTCGCTCGAACTGCTGCCTCGTCACCTGCAACTGCAGACGTGACGACACAACGTACAGGCCTGCTGGGTTCACGTGCTCCGAGTGCTGAATCATCGAGGAGTTTGTTACCTGAAAAATGGAAACAAAAAATCGTCGTTTAAGCCTTGTGTGATGTTCATATTGATGTTACTCAGGAAGTGTTTGTGGGTACGGTGGACCCGTTGCATTTTAGGGTTTTTATTGCCTCACAATCAAACAATTTTATGTTAAAATACACAACAGATGTTTAGTTCATCCTCATTACAAGCAGTATAAACTGTTAATATATAAGTAGTAAAAATTAAAATGGGTTCCACAGACCCGAACACCACACCAGGGTTAAAATCCATAGTTCTTTTTTTGGTTATGAGGTGAGCTTATCGAAAGCGGTCTAGTCAAGAGCATCCTGTTTAAGCAAATATTTTTGGAAAATTTATGCCTCTCCTGAATATGACAGCTATTATGCTCCGTCATACTGAAGTGAAATGTTTAGGAAGGCATAATTTTTCAAATGATAATTTGAACAAGATGACTGGATAAATCAAACAATAAATATCTAAAAAAAATCATAGATTTGATGTGCTCTCCATAGACTTCAGAAAAAAATTGCTCATATGCAAATAGTTTATGAACACTCTTTCTAAAAGACAGAAAAATTGTCAGAAGGCATTTAATTTTCCGCATTGTTTAAGAATCAACCGAACACACATTCAAACCGTAAAATTCTCGCCTGCGTCAAATTTAGACTCAATTCCCGCCTCAAGGTTTCGGATTCGGACTTGAAACCCAATAAATTTTTCAGGACACTCGAATGAGGAGACAATTGTGAAAAAATCCTCAGTTCCGAGTTCTTTTGTAGGTCAAATCAACAGAGGAATTTTGTGGACTCAGCAAATAAACAAACTGACCAGAACTGTCCGGCAAATAGACTTCGAAGCCCACAGGAAAATGTCCTGGCAGTGATTTTAAATCCGGACAACTCCTCTAGTCAGCTCTGTCGAGCATCAGCTACGACAAGCGCTCAGCAACAACAGTGTCAAACGCCCTGCAAAACAAACGCTCAATGTTTTCTGGTGAATTTATTTTAAGTGTTAAGAAATTTTCAGGGGATATTTCCAAAGCCATTTAACAGATTTTTCTTGAAAAAGTTTCTCCTATCGAAATTTGAAACTTTTTCCATCGTCGTTACCAACATTCCTATCAAGCCAGTTTCTGGGTTCTTTCAAATAAAACCTGCCTCAGAAAAATACCATATTAATAAATCTTGTTAATAAACCTTACGCTTCCTCTGGTTAGCACTAACACATCAAACATTGGAATTCTTGTTTGCTGAAAAGTAGACACTAGATTTTCACCTGCAGGCTAAATGACAAGTCATTATTTCCCTTCTACAATAATTGTTGTGGTTAATTCGCAACTCTTCCTAGTTCCTGATAAAAAAAAACACATTGGGTCGAAAGTCTAGGTCTAGGCCTTTAGAACTTGAGATGTCGTGAGTTAACTACTTTCTCGAAAGCGGAGGTAGCTCTACGCACACACGAGGAACTTTCTAGACAAATTTGTTTTTCTGTCCTCTCTAAGTTTGAGCAGCCCAGTCGTCTTAAAACAGCATCTTCCTCGGAAGAAACTTTTCGGCTCGCGAACGAAAAAAGTTTACTCGTTTTTGATTGCTATTTGTTCGCTGAAGTGTATTCAATACAGAAGCACTTCTGTTCTCTTATCACTACACCCGAAAATACTTTGTCAAAATTCTTCGAAGAGCTCATTGGCAGCTGCAAATTTTACGTCATTTTTAAACAAAATATTCTTTTGCAACATCAAAGGAAGACCATGAATGATTTGAAACAAATCAGAGGAACTCAGGCTCTTGTAAATTATGTTCATAAATGCATCTTAAAATTATGCCTATTTCGAAAATATTTTTACATACTCTTCACAGAAATAACTCGATTTAATTTACCAGAATGAAGAAACATAAAACTTTTAGCATCAAAGGTCTGTGCTTCTCTATTTTTTGTGAAGCTTCAGCGCTTCCATTTCGTCCGCCTGTACAAAGATCTGGAATAAACTTTTATTCAGATATACCAATTCAGAACTAAACAAATTTGTTTGAAACCATTAGTTTATTTCAATGTCCATAAATATTATCTTGAACTCACAGAATCAAAAAACCAAAAATTATATCATAGAATCATAAAAAAACATCCAAAAATCATAATAGCCCTTACTTCTGAATCAACCTTTAACGAACAACTACCTGCTCAATTATAAATAACCCTTCCGGTGGTAATTCAAACACTGCTTTAATTTTTCTCACTCACGAGCCTGCCATTGACCCTCCACTCTAGGTGTAGTGCTGGTTTGGACTTGGGGGCCGTGCAGTTCAGAGTGATGATGTCGTCCATCTGATGTGGGTCCCGAGTCCGAGTCACCGTTGGCGGGGTCGTGGGCACCACTAGACCAGGCAAAAGGAATGGCCTTTAATTGGTGTACCACGTTAATTTTAGCCTTTTTAGCCCACTAAATGGGCTCCCACTGTCTTCACGAGGTTCCCGGCCTATGCTCAAGCTGCACGAGTCTATGGCTCGAGTCTCCATTCAGCAATCGAATTTCTCCTGCCTGTTACGAAGGAGGCCAGAAAGATCGACTGACTGACTAACTGATTCTCTCCTCAAAGTTTCAGTTCTTCCCCGTGTGTTTGTACGAGCCTCTACCTCAAATCACTACACACAGTCGCTGTCAGCATCATCACTAGTTTTAAGATGGTAGCATTCTGGATTCAATGTGTATGTATTGTATACTTGATTGGAAATGAAGTTTTTTCTTCTTTAAGGACAGACACAGAAAACGTGGCAGTTGTGTAAGGTACTAAAAATCATGTTCACAGCAAGCAAAGTAAACTTTGCGTGCTGTGAACACGAAGGTAGTGAGAGGCACCGTCAGTAGCCATAAAGTTAAATAGAATGAGGCATTACGAACGAGTTCGGCCGATTCTTGGTTTGATACCCAAGTCCCATGCCGTAATTTTAGCCGCCGATGGCCATGCACAAGCAGACCACGGCGATTGCGAGTCTCAAACCCGGGTCTTCCCCCATTGCAAGTGGGTTCGCTCACCAGTCGACCAAGCTGGTGGTGCTCTGGGCTGCAAAGATTGAACTCACAATTGAAATTCATAACCGATAAAAATTACATATACTACCTCTGATACTTCAAGGCCTATTTTTAAAAGGTTAAATTGATTGAACGCCGTATTAACGTATATTTTTACCTATTTTAGTAGGTTTTCGCAAAATTTACCAAAACCCCAGTTTATTTGACAAAAAAATCGTGCCGGAGAAGTAAGGATTGTAACGCTTTTTGGTGATAACATTTTATGAGAAATTTATCGTGATATCCTATCCATATGCATCAATCACTTGCAAACAAAGCTCCAAATATTGTCTCATATATCATCCTTGATAAAATTGCTCACTAAATACCGGTGTAAAAAAAGAATGGATCCCCTAGTAAAACAGTGAGACACATTACGGTAGTTAAGTATTGAATGTCGACCTCCTGAAGGAAAATAAAATATAAAGTACATCAATTTCATTAACGGAACGGCAATTTTCTTTTTATGTGAAAAAAATCCAACCATCCACAACTGCTGTCAGTCACTATCTCGGAAAAAATATTTAAAACGAGATAACTGTATCCACCATCGAAATAAATTTAAATTCTTGTTATAAAGACCATCCTAAAAAATTCGAAAGATATTCAAGTGAATGTAGTATTTTGTCAAGTGAATACCAACGAACATCTGAAGATTGACAAAACCATGAGATGGGCTCTGGAGAACATCAATGGAGTCTTTAAACCGACTGACGCTAGATGGTTGAGGCACAAAAGATCCCATTGGCTGTTATTGGGAATAAAAATTCTGTCAAAATGTTCATGAGTATTTTACGACATGGCATTGTTCTTCCTCTCAACTCTCATTAGTATATAAAACTCCTAATTGCAGCGGGAAAACCCGGCCTCAAAAAGGTGACTAGAGGAAGAACATTGTTTTACAGCATAATTCTGCTCGCGTTCACACATCAGGTTGAAACCAGAAGTGACTCTAGTCACTTTTGTAGTCAATCTGACTTCGCAAATTCTAAGACTGCTATTCTTTGTGTTGTCGCTGATACAGTACTCATAAACGACAGTAGATGTAACAAGAGTAACACTAAGGCTGAGCTGGCCGATATCCTATCCAATGTTCCATCTACCTTCTTCCAAACGATTATTTCAGTTCTGGGGCAGTTTGTGCAAAAAGAAAGAGAAAAGCGTAAATTTTGTATGCTGTAAGTTGATACATAAAAGATGCATCAGAGGTTTAAAAAAAGCATTGTTTTAGTTTTGGCAAGGGAATTTTTGTATAACTTAGCCTAACCTTGTCTTTAAAGGATCATATTACCTATGTCTACTGTTGGACCACTGGAAAAAACTTAAAAGTGAAACTACAAAAGCTGAGTCGAGTTTAAATTAAAAGGGCATATGACAGTGGCGCCTAGAGACTGCAGGTCACTCCGAGTTAAATCTACTTTGAAAGTGCTGCCCTTTGTGCACATTCTGAATTTTTTAAGAGCTAGACTTAAAATGCAAAATTGATGCCGACGTATATTCTCTCAAAAGTAAAAAATGGGAAATTTATGTCGAATACTCTCATATGAGCTGCAGAATAATTTTTAGGATCTTGAAATGATGGAAATATCTTGGAAAACTTTTTTTGTTCCTAAACAAATGATTATCACATGCATTACAAATGGATGCGTAGTCATTTGTGTGACACTGCATATCGTCATTCAGGGATAAATCACAAGTTGTGTTTTTAAGAATAGAAGCATAAATAAATCCAAGTTTTTGGACATCATGTATGAACACACATCCCACACAAGTGCGCGTGGCAAAACGGTTTAGCTAAAATTCATGAAGAGAAAAGAGTCCTTATGAAAATTTCAGCCAGAGAAGGCATTCAAATAAACTGTGTCCATGTTCTACTACACCATGCAACAAAAAAAGAACGCCATGCCTAATTTTAATGAATAAATGAAGCTTCAAATAAACAAACAAATATTGTTAAAGACTTTTAATTGATAAATTTCACTTTGTTTTCACTAGCCTGCAACCGTGAGGTTCCCCTGCCGTTGAGTTGTATGGAAGGGCGGGCCCTCAGCTACAAGCTCGCAGCGGTAGAGACCTGTAGCAGCTACTGTCACCCTCCGCAGCCTTACTAACCGTCCGTCACCACCGCCAACCTGGTCGTCGTTGAGAAATTGCAATTGATACTTCATCCTGGTTGTGATTGCGAGATTGCAACGGAAATTTTATCCTAATTGTGATTTAGAGATCGCAACTGAAATTTCATCCTGGTTGGGATTGAGAGATTTCAATTGAAATTTCATCAACCAAGACTCCCGGGCGATCCTTCATAAATACATAAAAAGTGCACAAATAGTACAAAACACTTCAGAATAAAATTTTAAACTGTATTTTCAACTTCAGTGCCACATTTGTGACCTTTTTTGTTAATTGGTAACATTCCAACTAGGCTCAGAAATACAAACATGGTCAGAAACCTTAAGTAAAAAATCATGTTCACAATTACTGTTCAATTTTATGAATGAAATGCACTTCAAATACCTCGTCATAATATATGTCTGCTGACTCAGTAATCATGTCACAATATATAACATATTTAATCTTGCACACTGCAGGTTTCGTAAAATCAGTTCGGTCCTCCCTACACTTTTGAACACAGAACCCTGCATATTAACTGCTCACGTCGCCACTGCCCAGGTATGATATTGTGTCTTGATGAAGGCCCTCAACGAGGTATAGCACACATACATGAGTGATTAATTTTCATCAGCAATGATATATCTATAAGCATAATGTATCTATGTTTATGTATATATAAACATAATATACATAAATATATATTATATCAATCCTTCAACAGCCGTGACCTCAGTGGTACTTCAAGATGCAGAATAATCGTCAACACTACACCGACTGCATCTATATCATTGTTCTCCGCCTGTAGAAACTGAATATATTCCTTTTCATGAATATATTAAGGAAATTTTCGCCGTCACATGACACTCTTCTCACTATTTGATCTTTAGTTCAGTGAGTAACGCCACTTGTAATTTCAACACTTGTTTGTTCCCACAACTCTGTTGGCAAAAAAAAAAACAAATCGGAAATGTAAATAAAGTTTGCAATGGAAGAAGACGAATAAACAATCATTGTCGGATCACTCGCTTACTGTCCCAACATCCTCTATGCAGTCAATCATCCAGTGCTCCCAGTCCCTAGCTCTCTACATACTGTCATCACTTTTCACTTCTTCTCTAGGTTCACTTTGTGACAAATTCTTTTTTGAGTCACTTACCGACCGACTGGGAACAGAATCTCACTTAGTTCATAG
The DNA here is from genome assembly GCA_006783055.1 of Trinorchestia longiramus. Classification (NCBI taxonomy): domain Eukaryota; kingdom Metazoa; phylum Arthropoda; class Malacostraca; order Amphipoda; family Talitridae; genus Trinorchestia; species Trinorchestia longiramus. Next base: position 21,007 of record VCRD01006692.1, read on the forward strand.
GTTTCAATACTTCGGTTTTCATTAATCAGCCTTTACGCTTCGAAGTTAAACGTAACGTGAGTGTAGTGTTTAACCATAACATCATAAAAACCCTGAAGGTTCATTTCTAGCTAAGTATATTCTTTGTCCATCAATATAACACCTCACATTTTGTCTTCATCGTATTGTTTTCATTCACAAATTTACTTGGCTTATTTTTCAGTCAACATGCGTGCTCATTCCCGTCGTTTCTTTTCCGCTCTTGTATTCCTTTTCTTTTCCGCATGTTCTTCCAGACACATTCTGGACAAACTAACTTTCCCTCTTTGCTAAAAGCATCGAACTTGAACCTTGTTTTCCAGGTCCATGCCAGTGTTTGACGGACCTTCTCACACTTATGACTTGGAGGTAAGCAGAAAAGTTGTTGTATGATGGAGTTCTTTTGATACACGAAGCCTATGCATTCAATGCCTTATTCTCAGTTTGAAAGAAGTATATACTCAAAAATGAGTGATTAAACACTAAGGTTTTTAAAGAGTGAATGTTGTTAAGATGATTACCTCGTTAAATTAAAAGTATTTCAAGCAAAGCTGCATGCACTTTTACAAGATGACTTCTGTACTTTTTATTAATATTTATCAATTCAGAGTCTCTAAATGTAGGCAACAATTTGAAAAATAGTTTCATGCTTGTATGATTATGCCTGATTGTGAGACGCGATGCTTGCCTCTGTCACTCCGTAGTTCATTTTCTTTTGTATGTGTGTGTACATTTGCAGACGTCTCTCAAAAATAACCAATTGTTTTTGCGCAGCTCACAACTCGACTCGACACAAAGAGCACCAAAATACATGCGTTTTAACAAGAAAGTATTGTTTTGCTCGGTAATCTCCAATGCAAAAGTTGTTCAGTTTGAAAACTCCTGACTGAGATTTAAATGTTTTACAGGGTGTTCATAACCCGTCACACACAAGGGCTTAACTTTTCATAACTGCTCACCAATTCATTCAAGAACATCTCACCCCATTTAAAGAAGGTAACTGCAGGAAACCTCACTAAGATTTATAATTCCTGTTTGTTGGATGCAAATATATAAATTATGTTTCAGGAGAAAACAAGAAAACAGTTTCGTTCCGTATTTTTATAATTATCTAAACAGGTTTTCAAACAACTACGCATGCTTCTAATTTGCATGGGTAAGACTTCATATTCATTGATAGTTGATTACCGTATATGGAATTCCGTAGATTTTGAGTTTTGCATATCAGTGTAAGTATTTTTAAGACATTAGAGATCACATTCTAACTTTTCTACGATACAAATTATGGTCTCGAAAACTCTTTCGAAGGCACATTCATTCTATGTTCAGTGTGTCGTTTGCAAGTAGTCTTCGTGCTAATCGTTAGGAACCATTTTTCTGTAAATAAATTTGGTACAACTTCTATAAGTTGTATCTAATTCGTTTTTTTAGTGCTCTCAATTAATTTAATCGTCATTGCATGCATAATAAAATTACAGTTATTAATTACAGGGCCTACGAGATTCTAAAGTTAGAATGAATTTGAGATTGTAAGTAATATTTGCTTTCATCAACTATTACTCATTCAGTAGTAGTTGATTTTCTGATTTAATCTAATCTGGCCCCGTAAATCTCCCTTTCTGAAGCCTAATTTTCTATCCCGGATGATGCACAATATTTTACAAGACTCATAATCCACGATCATTGCATTCATGAATGAATTTTCATGCATGGAAGTGTGAAAATGTTTCATGCAACTGAGAAGTGAGGAAAGTTAAAACCCACTCCCATTTTAGATCTTAATTTATAATGAGTAATGCTTCGTTCATGTCACCTTCAATAATTATTTTAACAGGTGAGATCTGTTAAATGTACACTAATCGCATTAAGTTGCACACAACTGTATACTTCTTTTATTAATATCTGCTGGACTCGTGTTCGTTCCATCGACTTAAGCAGGCAATCTCAGGAAACCCATAACCCGAGAGACATGCTCTCTTGCCAATCTAATTACCACGCAAGACTCTAAGACTTCATTAATTCCAAGAGCAGAAAGTCAATCCCTGTTATTTATCGCTAAATATTAAAGTCAGTCGTTGTTACATCTACGTGCACTTGATTGGCATCTTATTGGGAAGAGAAACAATGATTTACTATACGATGAATATCTTCTGCATGCCAGTACAACATACAGTGAATCTTATTCGTAAAGGAAAGAGTAAAAACTCCAAGAACTTACTGTACAACTTCTAATCCATTTATATGCTTAAAACACATCGCCTCATGATTCAGAAATGCTTCATTGACTGTTTCGTGTAGAAAATGTTCCCATAAATTGGCAAATAACGGAAGGTAGTCCGCAGTTAAATATTCATTTCTAGTGTCCATGAGCTGCCAAAAATGTCATTCTGTGAGATCGTTAGGAAACATTTTGTCTTGTGAGGATTTACATGACTTTTTGTAATGATTTTAACGACTTTGCACTAATATTTAGCACCATTTTGCAGTGGAAATGATACAATATCCACATAAAACTAAACTTCTTTATTGTTGGTATTTGGCTGTTATGTTTGGGTCTGTAAAACATGCACATTGTCGTGCTGGCATAAAATCATCTGAAGTTTAGGGTTGATGACGGGGAAAAGATTATCATCAGGAACACAGATCGTTTCTGTTCGTTAAGTGCTTGCAATTATAATGAAGCTCTATCAAAAAACTGTTGAGTGCAATTGTTACCATTGAGGAAAACTTTACAAATTTGTGTAAGCCTATTTCCATAAGTCTCATGTGACTCGATAGAGCGAGAAGGGTAAAATATTCATCAATAAATAAACTAATACTAGCATGACAAATATTATTTTCCATTAAATAATTTGCGACAAGCTTAAAGGTATTTAAATTCTTTCAAGCATCAACTTTCATTTCTTGCACAATAAGTATTTTTTAGATAATTTAATACGTTTTTAAAGCAATATTAAGATAGTTTTGCCATTAAAAGGGATTCCGTATTAACCTTCTTTAAAATTTCATCCCCAAATTTGTCGCGCCCGATTCGATAATTCATGAAAGCAATAAAAATAAAAAAAGCAATGAGATCCACCATGCACATAAAGATATCCTTGCCGATACCCAGAATATAGTTAGGACTAGATTTACTCATGATTTAGCATTTACGTATGGTAGTAATTAGGTGTTAAGGTTAGATTCACTCACGTCTTAGCTTCTACTTATGGTAATAATTAGGAGCTCAAGTTTAGATTCATTCACGACTTAGCTTTTATTTATGGTTGTAATTTGCTACTTCAGATTAGGTTCACTCACGACTTGCTCCCTCCTAAGCCCCGGCACGGAATAAGCTGCATGTTTCCTGGGACTTTTAGGGATGTATTGGTAGAACTGAGCGCCTTCCTTGTACCACTTGAGAGAGTAGAGAGAAGCCTTTGGATGCAGTTTGTAGTCACATTCCAAGTCGACCTAAGGCGAGCAAAGCAGGGGAATTAATGAACTTGGTGTCGGGAGCACTTTGATTTTTTTGTTACAGTTCAGGGAGCACAGGATAGTCCTTCAAGAGAGTTCAGATTACAATCAAACCTTAAAATAAGGATTGGAGGGAGCACATGTACGCTGATTTTGCGAGTAGTGTGTTATTTTTAGCACGTAATAAATCATGAATTATTTTAATGGGATTCACCCCTGCTATCGACTAGCTATCAGAAACAGAGGGAATGTAGACAGGTGTCAACACAGGGAGAGTGGATTTGTCCTGCTTACATTGCTAATGAAGAATATGAGAATACGGCAGGGTGCTTCCAAGTGAATAAAAAAAGATTATTAACTCACTGTCAAAACAAATAAAAATTGCAGGATTATTAATAGCCTTTCATTATTTTTAAGAGCATATTGTAAGTTGGAAAATTTTTAAAATGGTAATACACTAACGTAAACTGTACAAATATTGAACTGTGTTCCAAAATATCGAAAACTAATATAAAAAAAGAGATATTTACTTGAACATTATTTTAAGTTCCTGCATAAACTGACACTTTACAGATTAGTATACCAAATGTGGAAGAAAGTTGTAGAACGTGAGTCTGAGATGCAATTTAAATTCAATGATAAAAACTAAGTGGGCTGCAACGATCACAGATATTAAGACAACAAACACCAACAACTCATCAGTAGAAAGAAATACTGGTATTAGTGAGGAAGTTTTTTGAATTCATTTCTACCTACGGCCTAGTATTACACACCCTCCTCCTCTATCCTTCTCAACACCCTCTACCCCTCTTCCCCCTCTCCCCTTCCTTTTTCCCGCTCTACCTCTCTCCCCCCTTTCACCCTCTCCCCTCCTCTACCCCTCTACCACTCTC
>VCRD01006693.1:0-13529 GCA_006783055.1 Trinorchestia longiramus
GCAGTTGCTCTGACATCGAAACCTGAATTTTGGCAAATATAATGCCACTAGTAGTACGACTTGCCCCCACATCACCCTAATACTATGACAAGGCATAGAGCAGCCTATAATTGATAATTAGTTTTATAAATCTACATTGTGAACCAATATTTATCTAAAACAAATTAAACCACGTAACAGAAATTATACGCCTCCCTGTACCTAGCGTAGTATGTAGAGTAGTAGGGTAGAATAGAGTAATAAGTAGTAGAGCCGTAGAGTAGAACAGTTTTCCTCGCAACAATCAAACCTCAAATTATTTTCAGATGAAATAGTTTAATTCCTAACCAAATGCTACCAAAACTAGGGCAGCATCGAAGTCTAGTCGTTACCTAGTCAAGGCAGAAGAGACTCAAGCAACAAATTTTTTAAAAATATTTAATTACTGGTACTAAATCCCGTAGAATTAAACTTACTTAACCTCATGGTCTGCTAACACCTGCTTCATTGCTCGACTTTAGACTTCAGTCAAACTTAGCAACCGATGTCACTCCGATTTGAATATGAAAGTAGTAACCAGAATGAATTACAATACAAATACTAGCCCGTAGCGTGAATGAGGTAACCATTGTACATCCAGAATCTTTAACTCTATGTCCTCATATGCACAATCAATGATCATATATTGAAGTAATCAAATCATGCCAGTCGATAAGATTAGTAATTTGATCAAAAGCACAGAAGCTGCTGATGCTCGAGTGGAGGCATCTTTGAAAAAATTCCTAGCTATGTGACGTGTCATAAGTGAGTGTTAGCAGTTCATGTGGAAGGGGGTAAAACAGCGCCCATAACAACTTTTATGGACCGTTTTTTGTAAAAAAGCGTTCAGGGACCATTGGATTATGTAGAAATAAATCTCAGACCAAAAGCCAATAAGTTAAGCCGTAACTAATTACTAAGAACAGTTTTGACACGGGTAGAATGACTAGTGCTCCTCAACGCATATGCTTTTGGAAAGATTGCATTTCAAAGTTTCATGTAAATCTAACCCTAAGTTCTTTGTCTCCGTGTAAAATTTGCATTATATTTGTCAAACACTGTGAAGCAAACACTTTTATATTTTAGTGTTCTGTGAGTAATACAGGAGCCAACTAAATTTACTGGGGCCGTAATGGATGGAACACAACGGGCATTGTCTTAAGGTGTTATTTACGAATGCTTAGCTTCATATCTCTTCAACAGCGCCAAATCATCAATGCAATTGGCAAATGCTAAGGTTGATGTCATTTCAAGGAAAATTAACATACGAAAATTTTTCGTATGTTAATGTGAAAGTTTTTAATTAAATTTTAATCGTTCGGTATCGAACCTAACTACTCAGCAGTTAGGTATGCGATGAATATTTTTAATAGGGCATAGTCTTAGAATTCTATCGCTTCAATTCCAGTTCTATATCTGCCGTAATACGGTAGACTGCTGTCATTTACCCTTTATTGTGACTGTTTGAATAAAATAAGTTTAATCTCTCCGTGTTCGTTTAATATCATTTTTCACGCCTGCCATCATAAATTGGAAACTTTAAATTTTTTTACTGTGGCGTTCTGGGGCCTCCGAAGCCGATCATGTCATATTTTCTTTTCCTTCTGTTTAACACTGTCATTTGAAACTACTGATGAAACGTAAATAGTGGAAACTAACGGAAACAGAAGGATTCTGAAAAAATCATGCGCTAGAATCATGATCTATGTGTTTTTTATTTGTGAGAGAAATTAACACGATATCAATTAAACAATAAAATACAGCCAAATATTTATGTTATTGCCACACACTAAGCAATACACAAACTCGCCAAAAAAGTTGTATTTAAGAGGTAAACCAAACAAAATCAATTCAATAATTTAGAGCTGGTTAATGCGAATATTTGTTTACCCATAGGTTTGTCGAAATATTAATGAGAGGAAATTATGTTGCTACTCATGACAACATTATGTATAGATGGAACATAATCATCAAACCGATCAAATATCATCATCAAGCTGCACAAAATCAACTAAATGATATAGAGTAGGTGACTGACATTATTCGTTTACCTATAGATTTGGTAGGGTTTCACAAATTTTGCTATTCATTTTTCATTACATAATTTTTTACTGATATTCAAGCTGTTGTAGTCACTATATGCAAAAAAAAAGAATATTCACGCTCCCTGAATAACTCATATGAATATGCGTATGAGTCATGTGAATATCAATATGAGTCATGTGAATAGCTTGAAGTTTAAATTACTACGTCTAGAAAATCGAATTCCTAAAAACAATAATCGATCACTGAAGTTGCAAAATTTATCAGAGGTCATGATGTTCCTACACATGACAACATTCTATGTACCTGAAACATAATGATCAAACAGATCAACATCATCAAACAGATTCTCCGTGGAAGTTTGAACAAGTGGAGTTGCAGATGAAGACTCCAAAGATTTATTCAGTTCTCATGTCTCACAATCTTTATCACCATTTTGGAACAAGGTAACTCTTGAATTGTGTGGCAGCATCACGCTTCTTTACAATTCTGTAATTTAGTTATTTTGATCGTTGGAGAATGGTAGCTAACTATTTTGTATTGCTTGACTGATATCTGGCTTTCTTGAGACTGCACAAGGGAGAAAGCTCCTGTTTTTCAGATATTGATTCATGGTATAAAAAATATTTTCTTTCCATTTTCGTAATAGTAAGCTCATGAATGTATTTATGATGGTGAACTTTCTCTAATTTCATGAACACATACCAAGAATTTCAAGGAATTTCTTTCTACCATTATATTCAAGAACCTTTTGCCGACCACTAATTAGATATCATTGTCCAAATACTTTTCCAGCAGCTCTGAGTTAAATTTCATGCAGACGTCGACAAACCATGACAATATAATAAAATAGTGTGGCTGGTGCTACAGATTTTTGCAGATTTATCTCATTATATAAGAGAAAAGCCGATTAGTGCAAAGGAAGGCAGACAAATGCCGTTCAAAGCAGATTAGTGCTTTTCAGTGTATATTAGGGGTGATTGAGACAGATTATCATTGAATTCCCACATTTTTATTCCTACCTAAGAAATTCATACTAGATTCGTACCCAAATTTCACATTGGAATGGGTCGTTTAAAAATATGTTAACATCCTATGTATGCTACTTAACTAACATTAAAGTAAACATGTGTTGTGGTCAACATGAATAACGATTGATTTATATTGAAATTATTTTCATTTTTTTCTAAGATTTGAAGGGATATTTTTCGTTGAATTACAGGTAGGTGTTTCATACCATTAGCAAAACCATTAAACGAGTGAGTTTTTTGTTTTTCTCATGAAATAATAATACAATTATTTGAGTACTGATGTTTTTCCCAAATTTTCAATGCCAAACTAAAATTCAAAGTAAATTTTAATTCCATTGCTGTCCATTCTTACAGCTTGCATCATCATTTCTGTATGCAAGAATCACTCCAGCCAAACAAAGTACAGACATCTAAATATTATTCAGGTATTAAGAACTATTGCACCGTTTCAAATTATGCCAAACTCCACTACAGCTTCTAATACCAGCGTCCTTCAATGTGCAATTTCTAGAGGACAAAAATACGACTTCCAGCAGATAAATTATTCTTAGTACAATAAATTTGATCATTGGTTTTGATTCACAGTGTTTTTTTGTATACTTCTCTCTGATGTGGAGCAGAGCAAATGAGGTATTATCGATATTGATCAACCATAATAAATTAAAAGACAATTTTTTCAACAAAAACGTGTTTCAATGGTTGTTGAAGTCTATCAATGTAATAAAAGTTTTATGTTTGTCAGTTTTCTTTCATCATTTGGAGCTAAAGATGAATTGGGATGGAAGGATCCAAATGCAAGGGTTTAGGTGGAAAGATTGGGACAAAGAGATTGAGAGAGAGATGTTGTGATTAAGTGTTATCTGAAAGATGTTTTGATAAAGTGTTTGTAGGAGAGATATCATGATAAAATGATTATTATGGAGATGTTGTGATAAAATGTTTATAATAGAGATGTTGTGATAAAGTGTTTGTAATAAGATTGTTTTGATAATGGGGTTGTAATAGAGATGTGATTAAGGGGTTGTGATACAAACAGTGCAATTAAAGGATTGTGATAAGGAGGTTGAGTTATACAGGATGAGGAAAGGAGTTGTGATAAAGGGGTGGAAATGAACAGGTTGGGAAGCAGAAATAGTAAACAGCGATTGGTATAAGTGGAATAAGATAAAATGGTTGGGACGGAGGCGCTCCATTCGAGCATCAAATATTCTGTGAAATGTTTGACGAACATAATATTACTAAATCAAAACGCAAGATATGCTGTACAAACACAAATATATATAAGAATCATGTTATTTTCATAGTAAACTCCTTTTTTCTTATTATTTGCTAGCTGCTGAATGCACATTGCAATCGTTTGGGCCGCACAACAGCTGCACGCAACGCAGAATATCAATTGATGCAGACACACATGGGCGGCTGCGTGGGCTGGGATGATTTAGTATGCAACTCACCCAACAGAGTTGGAATATGTTTTCAATAGAAGATAAATGGCTTGAAATTTCTTTCAGACCGTCTCTATAGGGATGAATAAACAAAATACTGAAAGCTGAGTAAAGTTGTTCATCAATAAGCTGTAAAGGTGATACATGTATTTCACAAACAAAAAAGGTTGTAAAAATTAGTTAAAGAAAAGCAAAATTACACGTGTAAATAAAATTTATAGCATGCACAACGAGCGGCATAATGTAACAAAGCATGTGATATACGCGTTGATGAACATTTGTCAGTTTAGAGAATTCCAACGCAAGGAATATGTTAGTAAGTTAGCATGAAATGTTGCAAGAATTTAGCAACATGTATGTTCTAAAAATAAGAACATAAAACTCATGGATGCATCTGATTCATGCGAGAGCAGGAGTTTTTATAGTTGTGCTATAGTTGTTTATATACTTACATACATGTAGATGCCATTATTTCTGCATTTTATTATGCAGATGTCAATGGCATAATAATGGCATATGCCATCAATTCTGCATCAAGATCGACAATCAGCTGCGACTACAGGTTTTTGATTAGTCTTTCTTAACAACCAAATTAAATAGAATTCCTTTCGCTTGGGTATTGCATGAGTAACTCAAGAGACTTGAGAATATTGGCGGGGTCGTATTCAGCACACACGTGTGATGATACAACTAGCACAAGTACTTACGCTGTGCAGTAATGATAGCTCTGATTCACAGTCGACCTCAAACCACAAATCATGAGTTTTAAATTAACTTAGTTCAGCGTGAACATAAATTCAGAGATCCATGTTGGTCACCTTTGGAAATTCTACTGATGGAACTATGATATAGAGAGGCAATCAATAAAATCCAGCTATTCGAACTTTTCGACTAGAATTCTCCTGAATAGAACAAAAAGATCTTACAGACATATACAGCAGAAGAAATAGATTGAATCTATTTACTCTTATTAATTAATTTTTGCAGTTGTCATTCCGATACTGATGGAAACAGTGCTAAAACATATGTGTCCAGGAGTCTCGTTATTAAACCGCACCTGCTACGAATAAATCTCATATTCTGAATTATGCACTGGTTTTTCAGTCGAAATTGCATATTTCCGTTCACAAGTCCTGTAAGCAGTAGTTAGAAAGTTTGCAATCACTGAAAAGTGGTGAATTTTTAAGAAACAGTATTAATTATGAATGATTTAGCTCGTTTTTTATTACTCAGTAGTGTATTAACTGTTTAGGCCAAAGTATTGTAGCGAACTTTATTATATTAGAATGCTAAGGAAGATCCAACGAGCGGGAAATTACAGATACGATACGGATAGATTGGCCAAGTAATTTATTCATATGTACTCGAGCTCAACGTTTTCTTTCGTTATAAGTCAATAATTAATTATTGTAGGTGTAGGTCTCGCTGCAGGGCACCAGTTTTTTGCAAAGACTAACATTCTTAAGAGGAAACTGCTTATATCACTGCAATTTTACGGAACCCTTAAATGCATCGGAGCACCTAGGACGAGGAAAATAAACTCCGAATAATATCTAAAACGTGCTAGATAAGATCAGATATTTTAGTTATTGCAATTTCCTAGATTTCAGAACAAGATCCTCACAGACAGCGTAAAAAGTGAAATTCACGCCATTAATGTGGAAACTGCGGTCACTTAAGCAGAGTCTCCAGAGTGAGGAGCTGTTCAATGAAGAAATTACAAGTTCTTCTCATGACGTTTTGGGAAATTAAACCAGCGGAAACACCATGTTTCAAAAACTCTATACGTTTATCAGGTGTTTCACTTGACTGTATCATGAAGGTTTCAACCTCTCATAATTGGCTCTTATAATAAATTTCTCTCATTATCTTGCAAGGAGATAAATTTGTAAATACGCTCAATATCTCTCGGGTCAATTTTAAGGTTGTTTAAAATATCACTAAGTTCAGATTGCAATAAACATTGCTACGCTATAGCATTCAATTTAATGAATTAGTTACGTTGCAGCGTCCATGCTTTAATCAATCTCACCGATTAAACTACAGTAGTTAGTCATGTTAAACTTCATACCTCTTCATACCGCTCAATTCAAGATCATTATTTTATGTTTAATTCTTAGGTTTATTTTATTTCATTTCGTTGGTTTGTGAAAAACTAACGTTTATATTTTCACTAATTCATTTTTCAAGCGCATTTCGATCCCTACTTATCAAGTTGCCCTGAGTATTGAATGCAGTTGAAAAGGACCCTTGTTACAAAACAATAGAAAAATATATTGAATGATCTATAGATATAAATATCTATTAAAACAATGATTCAAAAACAAGATTAAATCGCCATGTTTTTATATACCATGAGTGATAATGATATTTCATGAGTTAGACATATGTGTTTATTGCTTCAAATGTTCAAAATGTCATCGAAGCTGACCCCTGCACAGCTCTTCTCTTTTCTTGGTTTGGCTTGCTACTTTGCTGACATCCTCCTCGATCATGTTGTCTCTGAAGTCAACCACGACAGGTTTTAACTCTGCTAAAGTGCTTGGTTGACACTTGACAATATATATCATGGTTTTGTACTAAAAAGAAATATCAAGAAAAAACAAGTCTGGAGAGTATGGAGGCCAAAGGTGATCATGTCCCTAAACTTGGATTCCAGGAACTAGATACCCTGGGATTCACATGATAATTGGCACTGCCCTTCATAAACCAGTACTGACGTCTGGTGGCCACGTCCTTGACTGCATGCCAGACTGTATTCTGTATGACTTTCTCCAGATAGTCATCAAAGTTGATGGAATCTGTAAATTAAACCACGGGATGGATCCTCCTATCCACCATTCCCACCCAGGACGTAATTTTCTCCAAGCGCCTTTTTGCACTCGATTACAGAGTAGAAGTTTGTTGGGGCCCAGCACCTTTGAATTTGTTTGTTTGGTGACTGTTGTATGGGAGAATTTATTTATCTAACCAGATTACACGCTGAAACTAATTTTACTCGAAACCTAACCAAAAAATGCAGGCTACCAACCTGGATTTCTTGTTTGCCAGACTGAAAATTTGCTTGTAGGCCTTTTCCTTAAGATGTTTTCTTAGAATTACCCAGATTGTTTGATAGCTTTAGCCCAACATATTTGTAACATGTTCAATGTGGGTTGTTTCATTTTTTAAAATATTTACTGTTTCTAGTTTCTATAATGCGACAAACTTCTTTCTATTTGGGACCTGAGGTTGAACTGAAACTGTTCGGCCAAATTTCTTTCGAATTATTTTAAGTGCCGAAATATTTGGCAACTGACTTTGATGGTGGTGGAAGAATTGTATCCTGAATTCCCTTTAGACCTGCTTGATGCTCTGGAGATCCCTGAATAAGAAGATGATAAACGATGACTGGTGCTCAGAGAATGGAGAATTTTGATGGAAATGACGATTATCGCTAAGCATATTAACCATTTTAGAGGTTACTTCTTTCAAGAGGAAATAATATGAAATGAGAAATTAGTGCCACCCTATGTAAATTTCTAACCCCTTTTGTAGTATAGATTCCACTGTTTTCATAAAATAAAGCAATAATATACATATTCAATATAAATTATTCATTTAATATCAATGTTTGTAGATCATAACTTGTAGTGAGCATCTACATATATAATACACAGTATATATCTCTCTCTATTTCTCTGTGTGTTTCTGTCTCATTACTCCCTATCTATTACTGAATAAAATTATTGAATTTAAATGAGAACGGGTATGCAAATATTTTAAGCACTGTATTGTGGATACCAAACGCACCTGATCACTACAAAACACTCAATTTTTTCTGTTATTTGCTTTTATTTCTTACACAGCCATAGTATCGGTAAATAAGATACAGAAGGGGAGTTCTGTATTTATTTATAAAAAACATTCACGTGTAAAACTGACAAATGGATTTTATGCATTTCATCGATTCTTAATTATATCACTTTTGAAACAAAGAATTTCAACGGGTACTATCTGGAATATGATGTCGGTAGATAAGATGCAGAAAGGAAGTTCTGGATGAAATTAATAAGCAGTATTCATTTAACACACAACAGTTCGTTGTAAATATTCAATGCATTCATCTATATAATAATTTCAAATTAGTCAAATGTAAATCGTATAATTTCCACGGGAACTCTTTAGTTAGTATATGGTTCTTTGTGTTCGGTTATAACAGTTGGTAGTTTTCGGGGTTAGTTTGAGCTACACTGTTCTGTGATATATTTTGGTTTGTTGTTGTAAGGCCGTCTGAAAAGACGAAAAAGGCTATACAGGGTGTCCCAAAAAAACGATACAAAATTTTCAAGGGCTGTAATTCAGAAACTATTAAGCTAATAAAAAATTGGAAAGCCACATTTTGTTTTCTTATGCTTTGGTATCATTGATACGGCTTCAACTCGTAAGTTGAATTACGTATGAATACGAAAGCGTGATTTTAAACTATTCAAAAGTTTTACCGATCGAAGAGCCTTCCCAATATGCAACTCACAAAAGAACAAAGAACATTCATCGTTGAGAAGTATTTTCAAGCAAAAAGTTTCCAAAAAGTCATTCGGTCATTTCAAACGCATTTTTCTGCGTCAGTCTCCAACAAAGATGACTATTTGGAGAAATGTTATTAGGTACAGAACCTAAGGAACAAGCCTGAATCTCAACAAAGGTCGATCAGGATGGAAAAGAACGGGGTGTTCAGAAGAAAATGTTCAAATTGTTCAAGGAGCACTTACAGAAAATCTGCAAATCTCTGCAAGAAAAAGTGAATTAGATGTTACTAAATCTACATTCAACAGAATTATAACTTTGGATTTGAAGTGGCATCCTTACAAGAGGCATGTGCGGAACAAACTCCTCGATAACGATCTTCCTCGGCGGCTGAATTTTGCTCAATGGTGTTTGCAAAAAAATGTTCGGTTTGTGGACGACATTGTGGTTGGCGATGAGGCCGCTTTTCAATTGAATGGCAAAGTAAATAATCACAACGTTCGCACATAAGCACCGAAGAACCAACCTCCTAATTTCAACTTTGACGTAAGAATTTCGAAAGAAAGTGTCTGTGTGAATGGGACTTTGTGGAAATGGACATGTCATCGATCCTTAGTTTTACAACAATAACTTAGATGGAGTTGAATACCTTGATCTAATAAATAACAAGATCGTTCCAAAACTTCGAGAAACACATGGAAACAGAATCAATCGGACCTGGTGGATTCAGCACGGTGCTCCTGCGCATAGAACTGTTGCTGCAAGGGAAAAACTGAATGAGCTATTCGGCAATCGCATTATCGCCTTGAATCATCGTATCGAGTGGCCCCCCAGATCCCCTGATTTGACGTCGTGTGATTTTTTCCTTTGGGGACATCTAAAGAGTAAGGTTTATAGCTCTCCACAGTGTGATACCGACGAACTCAAGCAAAAAATTGAAAATGAGGCCAATTTGCTGTAAGGAGATGATGCTCTCGTTAGAAGAGTGATGGCGGGAATGAGGAGGCGAATGCAACTGTGTATTGAGAGAAACGGAGGAAACACCGTAGGAAACGAACAATAGGAGGAACATTTCGATTGTTTTTATTTTAATGGCCTTTTCCATTTAATAAACGGTTGAAAGTTATTAAAAATATGGTTTTAATATCATAAAATTCGAAGTTTAACAAAAGTACGCAAACAGGTTTTCAGTATCGGTCACTAAAATACTGCTTAAAGAAAACGGTGTGATCAATTCTTTTGAAATTTTGTACAGAGATGGAACAGATGTTAAGAAATAAAATGTGATAGTTTGATATTTTTTATAGTTTTTAATTTTCAATTAAAATTTTTTAATTTTTAAGTTTTTAGGTTTCAATTTTCAAGTTTGATAGTTTTCAATTTTTCAACTGAAAATTTCAATTTTTTTCAATTTTTTTTAAGTTTGATAGTTTCTGAATTACAGCCCTTCAAAATTGGGTATCGTTTTTTTGGGACACCCTGTATATGTATGTATAGATCATATCGTGCGTACCCGATCACTAGAGACTATTAACCCACGAGATCTCGGACGCAAAACAGAAAACACAATACAACGAGCAGACGATAAGAAATGAATGAAAGTAAAGGAGAACAAATTTGTGATGTTCTAGTAGTGGGTATGGTACTATTTAATACGAGTACTCTATTTCAAACTAAATTCATTGTTATCGAGGGCGTTTGGAAAATTGCCTTGAACAAATTGTAATTATTCTATTGCGTATACTGCAGTTCTCATAAAGAAGAACCAAGAAGTATTATGTAAAAATAATATTAGAATAAAGTTCAGGTGTAGACTGACTCACACGAAAAAAATTTAACCATGATATAGAACATTTTTTCATTGAACTTCTATTTTTTATTGTAATAATGTAACTTTGGAATTCTAGAAGCTTGTCGACAAGGAAAAGATGCATCGTCATCTGTCAGCACAATTTGATAGATGAAACTATACAAGTACTATAAAGATGAACGAGGAGAACCTATTTTTTTCCGAGCCGCCTGTCACGAATGTCTGAAGCATATAAAAAGGATATGTCTAAAATAGCGTAGACTTTGATTTATTGATTATTTGTTTGCCAAAATGTTAAGTTCAGGAAGATTTCAATTTCAAAACTCCTATATATACGGCAGTGAAGAAGAACAGGACTCACGGTCTTGATCATCTCCTTCTCAGTGCGGTTGTGAGACAGAGGCAGTCGCTTGAGACGAAGACTCGGTTTCAAGATCCAATTTGATTTCATCAGCATCACTCCTTTGGAACACGAAGCAACATGAAGGTAATGTTCTCTCCTCTTTCCTTAAATCTAGAAATACAACTTAGCCGTTAGAACATTTTCAATGTAGTAGCAGGAGAAAAGAGATCAAGAAATAATTATTTTAAGAAAGATTATTATCAATATTGCATAGAAGGGGCGAAAATTTGAAGATGAAATGACAAAAACATTTATGTATAATACGTCGTTTTATACCCAATTGATGGTACATGTAAATTACAACAAAAACTAAATAAATACTCAATATAAAATGAATTACAGAGGTACACACATGCACAAAGGCTCCAATTGTTTATATTTTCTATCATGCCAATGCAATTTAGAAAATCTGACACTATTTCTGCTAATTATTTTCTTCTGTTGACAGCTACAGTTCCTGCTGCTGCCGTGCCTCGCCGTCATGGCGGTGAGTTTGAATTCAATTTTTGCACTTGTGAAATCAAGAAGACTTACTAATTTACGTAGTTTTTTTCTTTTCATTGATTGAAATCATGTTAGAGATAATCTAACGAATGAAATACAATATAACTGATTTTATTGGTTTCGTACAAAATATTTAACTTATTTTAAGATGAATTTTCACACAATTAACTCTTCGATTGGTGTTCATTGAAACATGAATCTTATATTTTATACTGAATTAACCAACCCTAAATATTCATCTTATCATTTCAGGTGAGCTTCCCTTCATCAGGTGAGTTGCACAATTTCTTTTAAGTAAAATTGATTTTTAAACCTGAAGTAAAGAACAAAATCTATTTGTATGTATCTTGTTAGGTTAAAATATTCCAGCGACTTGTATTTGTAATACTTTTTATTTTAATGTGATGAATTACACTGAATGTAGAATTTTATGGACCTCACAAACAGGGTGAAAAAAGGAAATTCCTATCTTTAAACGGCATTTATTCTTCAGTCAGGTTTGCAGTCAAAAATCTTCAATGCAGGGCAGGAAAAATAATTAGCTTTATGTTTAAAAAGGTTATTTCAATTGTGGAAGAGATACCCAATATTCCTGTGGTGATTGCAATAAATTGATGATAGTGGAAATCCCTAGGCGTCACTTGAGAGTAACCTATCATTTTTCATACGTTCATTTCACTGACGCTTTTAGTACAACATTGATATATTTACTTCGGTGCATTGATTCACTTCCCGAAACTTTTTTCTGAGCTTTTGAGTGAGCAAAACCATCTTTTTTGCAGAATGTAAGATAAGAAATTCATTGTGTTGCTTTGTGTACTGTCATTAATATTCTGAAACAGTCACCCCCATGACTAATGCTGGAGAAATTCAACACAAACAGCAAAGGTTTTGATATATCAGAAAAACAATGATAAAGCTGTGTGATTTTGACACAATATATTAGTTAAATATGTCAGTACTTCATAGGTCAAAAGTCCAACAATTTATAAAAAAACACAACTTTTGCATATGCAATCTTGAAATTATTTTGTCACCAACATAGACAGATGTCAGATATATGGTCGTTAAATTTCACTTGAGTTTGAAGACTATTCTAAATGTGAAAAATGAGTTTTTACAAGTTTTGCAGAATTTTGATTATTCAAACTGAGCGGATACTCATATATATATATATATATATATATATATATATATATATATATATATATATATATATATATATATATATATATATATATATATATATATATATATATATATATATACAGTATTACAATACATTTCTGTGCGCTAAGGAAAGTATTAGAAATGAAATCAATTGAATTTTTAATTTTCGAGTTTAAACTTAAAGCAATACTGAATCACTTTTCTTTCGAGCTTCGACAATAATGACAATAATAATAATAACGTTTTATTGGTACTTTTCGAATCATCTTGCGTTATAATTAAGCTTTGAATGTTCCCATTTACAATCACCGTTCAATTGACTTTTAGGCTTCAGAAATTTGCTTATATGTGAAATATTACGTGTATGAAAGGATTGACACATATATAAAGGTTATTGTCTCCATTTTTGCTTGGGAAGATAATGTGAATTATGGTGACCATAAAATAAAACACTGTAGTATTAATGTAAGGAGTAGCGTTTGTGAGTTTCAACAGTATGGCCAAATTTTTCTTAAAGAAAATTTCCCACAAGGAGGTCACACATTTAGGTTCGAGTAATTTCCATAGGAATTTGAAATGGGCTTTCAATTAATATTTCC
>VCRD01006693.1:13833-25366 GCA_006783055.1 Trinorchestia longiramus
TCCACCACCTGTATTTACTAGTATTTTATAGAAAATGTTGTAATGCAAATACCGCTACATCGGCTGATTCTAGCTCAGCTATCACATCACACGCCCAAATATTAGCGCTTCAAAAAGCTACTACAAATTTGTTTCTACTCCTACGAGCTTTTAAATTTCTTATATTTAGCAAAAGTTTGGTTTGTTAAATAATTATCTGCAGATCTGGTGATTGAGTTGAAGGACATCATGATTGACCTGTATTCTCTAATTGTCCTTATGGTAAACTGAATGATAATGGATTTGTTTTTGTAGTTTTCTTACCATGACACATTCTCTTTTATTAGATTATTCTCCAAATCTTCAATGAAAAACGATAGCAAAAAACACTGTTGTGAAATTTACCACTGTCAACATAATATTTTTCTCGTAAAACCTAGTACGGTATGTGCTGTTCAACACTGCTTATTATTTGAAACGCCCAGTAGTCGCGATATCGAACTTACCTGTATTTAATCACTTTTACCAGTGCACTATTTTTTGTAGTCAATTATTACAAAACATTAAGATTAAGTGATAATAAAACCATGTGTAAAAATAGGATGACTAAGTATGCAAATACATTATTGATTAGCCAGAAGAATACTCAATATGTGTCAATCAAAATTTATTTGAAAATAATCAGCATGCTCGCTGATGGTTTTTAAACGAGCCAAATACTTGTTAACTATTATAAACTAGATAGCACGCGAGAAAATTTTACGGTTTAGATCTGACGAATTTGAAATTATTATAAGAACGAATGTTTCAAAGATTTACGAAGAATTTTGTGTTCTAAAATTCAGGGCCCAAATAGTGCTTGCAGAAATTCTACGCTATAAAAGTGATAAAATTACAGATCTATGAAAATAAAATACATTTATCAGTTTATATGAGGTACTATCAGGACCAGAATATTGTTTCATTTATAAATGCAGAACTTCCATGACCGATAACATAACTGTTTGGATAAAGTAGGCTAATAATTGGAAAAAACCGCATTTTATAGTAATCCAGCACCATTGATATCCGATACAATGCGTGTAATACATGTATACAGATTTGGATTTCAGTTCAATCTTCATCTTCACTAATAGATAAAAATAAATGGCACGGACACACAGGTAGAGAAAAAGAGAGAAAGAAAGAGTGATGAAGATACACTATACATTATATACATTTGAATTTGTAAGTATATTAGATGTATTCAAGTCTTGATTGTGTCAAGCTTGCCCTTCCTCTGAATTACTTATATTTTGAGCTTCTATATGTAACGTTTACCTGGTTGCATCACTCATTGCAGACTTTATCCCTATCCTAGCATTTTGCTTTACTAATTTTGCTGGAGCTGTCATGTCGAGCACTACATCTAAAATATTAAAATTTAAATCGACACAGACCAGTTGTTTTAATTAAAAGCTCATCCATAATACCACTCAATTTTAATAGCCCTTTCATAGGTCGCTGAAATGTTGACATTGACATACTTATAAATAAACTCACCCACTCCGGCTCTGATATCATCTTCGTCCCCCATGAAAGACTAATGGGCATAGGAGAAGTGCATGGTATCCGTACACAAGCAATTACTCCAGATGGATTCAAAATTTGCTCCCCAGTCAAACTCAATAAAAATATGATTCATGATCAATTCAGCGATTCGACGCATCAGAAGTCCACCAAGAAAGCGTTTTAGGCCCATTCCATTTATCATCTACATGAACAACCTTGATGACAGAATTACCAGTAAAATGAACAAATTTACCGATGACACAAAACTTTGTCACAGATCTTTTCCCGAAAGATGAAGAATGACGAATCAAACAGACCTTTACCGTCTACCACAATGCACCGTAGCCTGGCAAATGAATTCCAACATTTATAAATATTCAGTAATGCACGTTTGTTTGTATAACCTTCATTCACAACACACGATGAATGACCCACCAAATGAAACAGTACAACACCAAAAATATATTAGTTTTATTATCACTGAAAATTTCAAGCATGACCAACAACTAGGAAATAGAAACAGAATTTCTCAGAATTCATGTTTTTTTTGCAAAAAAATTAAATTTATGTCTAGGAACGTAATACCACTGCTACATCTAGCGCTAGTCGGACCACCTCTGGAATATGCAGTGCAACTCAGATCTTCTACCCTACAAAGAGACATATCACCAAAATGAAGACAATTCAGAATAGAGAAGTAAAAAAGTTTCCTAAATTCAGCAATCCAAGTTATGAAAGGCGTTTTTAGCTGAACACATCTTTATAAAAAAATGATTGTGAGGGCAACTCATCGGAAGCTATAAATATTTTAATGCCTTAAACGATGTTACCAGAGAAAGGCTTGTTGATAAAGACGATAATGTGTTCAATAGAATTAGCGATCATAATTTAATGATGAAAACTTCATGACATACCACGCTTTACATTTATTTCTTTGTTAAAATTGCACGAGCCTGGAACCAGCTGCCTGAAAATATAGTTTTTACTGATAGTGCAAGCACAATGAAAACTTGTTGAAAGAATTTTGAATAAGAAACCCCCTAGTATTATAAGAACTGTTTCTATATCCCTTTTAACTGGGCCTTGCAGTGCGTGTGTATGACTGAAATACCTGTGCGTCATTCAGGTGCGTATTCATGACTGAAATATCCGTGTGTGATTTACGTGCATGCTCGTGATTGATGCCATAACTTTAAACAACACAGGAATAGGATAGCAGCCCAAGGATGGACTGAAAGGCTCGTTCCTGTTGCCATTTTCCATTCTAGTATGAGAAAAGCAACATGCAGCTTTGATATCTGTAACCAATTTTGTAGCTGTACATCACTTAACCCTCGCGATAATCAGATTGAATGCGAAAAACGCCGAAAAATTGTTGCGATCACAGCCTGTTTATTACAGGCCTGTTGGAAAGAGCTACATCAGGAGCACTCGGCTCGGTGTCCAACCTGCACTTCAATGGGTAAGAGCAAACCCCATTATTAGTCATGCCCTATGAACTGAAACATTTACTTCAAATCGAAGTCTAACTAATACATACACAATTTAAAAATTGTCACTACAGGAACCCTTATTTCAGCCATAAATTTGCACCAAAAATTTAGCAAAGTCTCTTTCCATTTTCATAGGAATAGTGATCTAAACATACATTAATTGACACGTGAAAATATTCAAACACAATTAAAAGTATATTCTGATCGGGTAATCGTCAAGAGAAATAAGCTAAAGTCTGATTTAACAAATCAGAGTCTTTATACAAAGAATGCAAAATATATATCGAAACTCAACCAATCACCGACAAATTTTCAATTAAAAATAATGGAAACAATGAAGTCAACGATACGAAGAAATATTTCGTAGGGCCAAGTTTCATGGCATTTTTGGGTTACAAAATATCTGAAAAATTACGAATTATTGTAACCTGATAATATTAATTAGAGAAATTTTACTTACCAGGGACGCTGACGTTCTAAGTTCTGCTCTACAACGCAAAGAAAAGAAGTCTTCTCACGAGCCAGCAGCGAGAAACGAAGGCAATGTTGATAGACAACTCAGTATTACTGGCGATGGTATTGGCAGTACTGTAGTTAGTGGTACTACAGAAGGCTATAATAGTGAAGATGACAGTAGTAGTGGTGAGAGCAATGGTAGTGGAGGAAACAGTGATAGTAGTGAAAGCAAAGGTAGTGGAGGAAACAGTGATAGTAGTGAAAGCAAAGGTAGTGGAGGAAACAGTGATAGTAGCGAAAGCAAAGGTGGTGGAGGAAACAGTGATAGTAGTGAAAGCAAAGGTAGTGGAGGAAACAGTGATAGTAGTGAAAGCAAAGGTAGTGGAGGAAACAGTGATAGTAGTGAAAGCAAAGGTAGCGGAGGAAACAGTGGTAGTAGTGAAAGCAAAGGTAGTGGAGGAAACAGTGATAGTAGTGAAAGCAAAGGTAGTGGAGGAAACAGTGATAGTAGTGAAAGCAAAGGTAGTGGAGGAAACAGTGATAGTAGTGAAAGCAAAGGTAGTGGAGGAAACAGTGATAGCAGTGAAAGCAATAGCAGTGGAGGAGATAGTGGCAGTTCAGAAGGCAGTAAAAGCGGAGGAGACAGTGGTAGTGCAGAATGCCATGGCAATGGTGGGACCATTGGTAATGCAGGAGGCAATGACATTTGTTCAAACAGTCGTCCTCTGAATAGCATTTTGGAATTGTTTTTTCTCTTGTTCAGAATCATTGGTATTGCAGGAAGCATTGCTAATGCAGGAGGCAATGGCATGTGTGGAAACAATGGTATTGCAGGAGGCAATGGCCTCGGTTTAAACATCGGTAATGCAGGAGGTAACGGTATTGGAGGAATCATTGGTAACGTAGGAGGCAATGGCCTTGGTTTAAACATTGGTAGTGCAGGAGGCAATGCCATTGGAGGCATTGGTAATGCAGGAGTCAATAGCCTTGGTGTAAACATTGGTGATGTATTAGGCAATATCAATGGTGGAAACAATGGTATTACAGGAGGTAATGGCCTTGGATTAAACATTGGTATTGCAGGAGGCAATGGCATGGGTGGAAACAATGGTAATATAGGAGACAGTATATTTGGTGTAAACGTTGGTGATGCAGGAGACAATGGCAGCAGTGGAAACACTGGTAATGCAGGAGGCAATGGTCTTGGTTTAAACATTGGTACTGGAGGTGGCAATGGAAACACTGGTAATGCAGGAACCAATGGCAACAATGGTCAACAATTGTCTTTTGGGTAACGTTTTGAATTTACTTCCTCCCTTGCTTTAAGTGGCTGCAGAGCTTTGATTCAGTGACTGGACCAGCACAGAAGTTTGACATCACGCTGAACAGCCAATTGATTTTAATATTATGAATTTCCTGACGGCATGTAATACTTGTGTTCATAACTGTAGAATAGATGGTTAAAATAATGTTTTGTTTTATAATTAGAAAGGTTTCAATTTAGCTATTGATGATTATTTACATGACCTAAAATATTTTCATAGCCTACAAAATGTTCAGCTGCTGATACATAATCGGTTTCTTAATGAGATGTTATTTAATAACTCAACTAATAATGTGTATTCAATCAAGAAAAAGTAAATTTTAAGTTGCATCTAGATTGAGTTTTATTACATTACAGCCTTTATTTGTTCTCTACCTCCACGGAGATACAGATCGGACAACATTATCTGTTCACAAAAGATGAAATTTATTTCAGCGAAGTAGGGGAAGCAAGACTTGGGTGCTTATTGACTATTACTATAGTTCGAGAAACTACTGCTACTTCATGCGAGAACACTTCAACCACAATTCAAGATGAACTTGAAACAAGAACCTCAGGTCTGGCACTATCGATAAGATTCAGAAGCTCTTAGCGCTCAGACATAACAGCTCACTCGGAAAATCAGTTTGATGCTACATTGCAAATAGGTTGGCCTCCATAACTCAAGAAAACAAAATTGGTAGTAAAATAAATTCAGGAGGCAAAATGAAAGTACATTTAGAAAATACCAACGAAAAAAGAAACTTTATTTCCAATCCTGTTTACAGTACATATTCATTGGATTCCCAAATTCTTAATGTTAAAATCTTACGACCAGTGATGATGCTTATCGATAAGATCTTAAGAGTAGCGTTGATGCTCTAAGATAAATCCCCGTCCTCTGTGCTGCAACCTGAAGTAGAAGCTCGTAGGGGCGTTTGGATGAGCGTCGTGAAGTCCTTGTTTACTACAGGTGCCCAGCGTTGCAGCTGCTGGGCATATTCTCGTTCACCAATGGTCAGGCACTAACAAACCAAGGCAGTGACGGGTATGGAACCTATCCTGTCTCGCAAGCAATTACGTTCAACAGTAAACCAATCACGAAGAAATGTAACACAAAGTTGGGAAGTCTATAATTTCCCGAGCACGGAATTTCATATTCCTCGAAGATGCTGGGAAGTAATAAAGTGTTCGACAAAAACACATTCTTGTATATACAAACTACCATCACATAACGCACCCAACACTTTACTCCACCAGAGTAACATGCAGCGCACCCAACATGATGGTAAAACTGAAACTCACCTCTGCATCGGGTATCTTTCACGCTGAAACCAACATTTGCAAAATCACAAAACTCTCGGGAACCTGAACACAATAATAGGAAGAGCTCGAGTTTAAATATACTACTACACTCTTGATGCAAAAATGAAATAAAATCAACATATATGAACCTATCTAATTATGAAGCATACTAAAATTGAAAATTGAAAGTACAGCTCAAAATATAAGACAACTAAAGATCTTGGTTGGTAACGTAAAAGATAACCTACCAGAAATGCAAGAAATACAAGCCATTATTATGTCAATGTTGTCGTAGGACATCATAGCTCTCAAAATAAGGTTAGATCTAAATGGAATGTGTCTTGCAACACGAGTTTCATTGAGAAAATGCGTTTACCACAATATCGACAAACTTTTGAGCAGCTACAACGGTGGTGGTACCATTATGTTTATCAAAAAATTGCTGCCATTACAAATCAAAACTGAATGAATAACAGAAAAAATAAACATACTACATTTCACCATCCAACTGCATAAAAAAACGATCAAAATTATATTCGTATACAGGAACCCAAACTAAACAACAGTTTACGATGATGAATTGAATTATATTCTTACCTTGTAATATCTTCATTACTCCTTACGAAACACTAATCATAGGAGAATTCAATCTTCTCAGGATAAACTGGACTACCAATCAAAATCAAACACCCAGATCTAAGCTTATTCATCTGATAAATACCAATTCAATACAGCTGTATGTCAACGAACCAAATAGGTAAACAATATTGCTGGCCTTGTCATGACGATTCATGGCCTCAGAAAAATTGGATTAAAAGTTTTGGACATTACCAGTGATCACCATATGATAGACTTCATGTTCGAAGTCCACGACCCCAACACAAGGACTCAACAAAAACACGTCCCCGACTACAACTGGGCAAGCTTCGGACCGAGGTGCTTAGCAACTCTGACTTAGAAGTACTTATGAAGAATAAAAACGCCGAGGAATGCAGCAAGGCATTTAAAGAAATATGTGAAACCGCCACAGAGGTGCTTAGCAACTCTGACTTAGAAGTACTTATGAAGAATAAAAACGCCGAGGAATGCAGCATGGCATTTAAAGAAATATGTGTAACCGCCACAGAGCATAACATCCCAACAAAGCGAATGAGGCCAACCAATAACGCTCCTTGATGTTCACAAGAAATTAAACGCCTCATAAAGGCTAGACAATAATCATACCGAAGACTTAAACGACACCAAACAGAACCCTATCTTCAAAAATCTATTCCCACCTGCAAGGTCTGAAAGGCTTTTTGAAAAAGTCAGTAACGTGCGAGCCAGAAACAACGGCCAAACACTGAAAATAAATAATTTCAGGACATCCTAAGCTATAAATTTCTTTTCCGTTAAAATTGCAGTAACTTGGAACCAGCTCACAGAAAATATTGTTTCTGCTGGCACTGTCAACAAAGTCAAAAATCGTATCGACAAACATTGTAGTAAAAACCTTCCAATATTATGACATATCGATTCTATGTCCCTAACATCTGGGGCCAGTGTACTCGAATGTTTATGGTACTTGTGCGTCACAGAAATGCCTGGTCGGGAGTGAGTGTGTGTACGTGACTGAATTGGCTTACGTGATTAAGATGTACGTGCGTAATTGATGCCTTCACTTTAAACCCATGGTCTTAGGGTAGCAACCCAAGTATAGACCAAATGGCTCCTTTCATATGCCTTATTCTGTTTCATTCTATTCTTATTTTATTCTATACATGAATACCAACTTACCCTTTTTACTCGATACTTTTCATTCTGTAAGACCCAGTTGCTTCATTCACATAGTCCTTACTCTGCGCGAGAAATTAGAGACAAATTTATTGCATGATCATTCTCTATCTCGATTGTGGTAGCCAAATTTACTGAAAATGATGACTCTAGAATTCGTTAATCATACATATCAAGTAGAAGGAATGCTGTTCAACTATTTAGTGCACAACTAAAACGCATGAACGTTAGTACATGTTTCAATACAATTAAAACACAAATACTGTTTAATAATCCCAACATATTAAAAACTAAAATTTTGGTTTCGTATGACTTACCTAATGCAAAATTCCAGAACAGTGACTCTCAAATTGGGGTCCATTGATCACCACGGACCAGAATTTGGACAGATAATACTGAATGATTATGGTCCTTATTCAGGTCCATAAACAATTAATCCATAGAGAATATAAATTATCAATTGGTAAACATATTATTCCATTTTAAATAGCTTTTCCGAGCGGGGGGACTGTGACTCGACAAGAAGTTGGCTCTAATGGTCCACACGAAGAATGAGTTCGAGACCCACTGCTCTAGAACAAAGGGTTAAATAATGTTATATAATATTGAATTACTTCAAGTAATTACTTCATTGCAAATTCAAAATCAATATTCATTTCACCTGGAACAACTCAACCCCATCATTTATACCATTTAGAAATCTACGTAACCCGTGCAATAAATGCAAAGACTGTTTCTGTTGTGAAGCCTGTCTAACAATGCAGAACCTGCCCCTGGAAACTTTAACCCATGATCTCCCGTAATTGTATTTCATCGAATTTATTGCGGATTTTCACAATCCTAGGTTAATTTAGACATACAAATGCATGGCTATAGTCAGAATTTCCGTATTTCTAAAATAGAATACAATATGGGATGATCTCAAATGAGATCATTGGGATAATATAGTTTCACAAGACCCACTGTGCCTGAAAACATAATGTTCATTGTGGTAAGGAAAACTCTACTGAGTGAAGAGAAAATTAAAGTTAATATTCGAATCCAGAATAATTTTATCAAGTAAATGGCCCGTATGAAAGAAACATCAATAAAAATTTAACTCTAATTGTACTTTAAATTTTCTTTTCACATTTTTGCTTCCATAATCATGCATATGATAGAAAGAAAATCAGTTTACACATAAAGTAACTGTCCATTTGGAACAACATATTGTATCTTAGGCTTAGCAGTGCTTGACTTGTTCTGACACCGACTTTGTTGAGTTATTTTCATTAAGATGTGTTCTTTGGAATCAAAGCAAACGTCGAGAGGAACTTGCAAAGGCCCAGGACAAGAGCACTTTTTTCCTGGCAGTAGCCTGTTGCTAGCAATTTTCAAATATGACCTGCACAAGCCACTACTACTACTACTACTGTCATGTCCATGATTCGAGTGTAAAGAGGTCAATACCACTTCATAGCTCTATTTGTGGTTGCATATTTGCTGATCCTCCTATCTTACTTATCAACACCTCCCATAAATGTAACATAATTTTTACACATATTGAGTTGAGAATCCTAAGCTCTTGTTTTGTCTTCCTTCCACTAACGTTGCACTTTCTGAAAAGGTTCTACAGTATCAAAATTAGTCCCAACAGTGATGGATGTATTTACAAACAATTTCAAAAAAAATATCTTCATTAGTGTTCAATCAAGAATCGTATGCTCTTTTCTTTTGTTTTTTCATTCACATTGGTTCCTTTCAGAGAACATCAATTCAGCTTGTTCTCACGCACTGTTTCAATCGTTTTAACTCCGGTGTTGCGAAGATGTACCAAGTAATCATATTCAGTGAATAAGTTATCGAAAAAGACACTGTGATTGCAGTTTTTCAACAACATCAAGCATGTTCAATATAACTTTTGATCCAAGTAGAAAATGCATATATTCAACATCATTCATTTTATAATTTCTTGCCACAATGAAAATCGAAGTTGTAGCAGTGCCCAGAGACACCACATAATGGCAAAAGCTGATAACTAAATCTTATGAGCTTACCTTAAATGAGTTACTATAGAGCTTAATGACCGTACAATAAACGGTTGTTTAAAGTTTTCTGAACTAACATTTTATCATTAAGGTGAAAGGTGGCCATGGTGCATGTAATTACTATGACTGTTTCTTTCCCAGATGATATTTAAATATTTTTTTAACGATTAGCAGTGATATTATTTCTATGAAACCGACATAATTATATTCACGATGCCCACTTATCTAACTTGATGATCAATTTCGTGTACAACACATTTTAAACAACCGTTTATTGCAGAAAAAACGAAGGTTATTTAGAAAAACTAAATGCAGGCAGTTTTCTACTTCTGCACAAGTACTTCCTACCGAAGGCAGCGTTGAGTGAATATTTTGACATTTATTATTACTCCGCATAACAATATTCTTATTTATTTGTTCAGACATTTTCAATTTAATGTATTCATGTAATGTGTGAAATCTATGATCCAGTTAACTTGTATTGTTTTAAATGAACCTTTCTGAAAGTTTAGACTTGTATGCACCAAATATTTCCGAGTTGAGAAAATAACAATTTATACTGGGTGGGCCATAAGTAAAGCAACTCTTCAAAACTGTTATAACTATAAAACTACATATGGTAAAAAGACTTAGTTAATTCAGAATGAAAGAGGAGATATCAAAGTTTTCTACCAGCGTATTAAATCTACCGATAATCACAACATATTGCCCAACAAATTCATAAAATCCACCTCTCAAAATGAATCGCTACGCAATGGAACAACCAAAGTTCCCGCAAAAATGGGGGAACTTTGCTTCCAAGTTAATTGTTCGGTTACTGTAGTTCAGAGAAATTACAGGAATATTGATGGTATTGAAAGAAGTCCTTGGAACAAGCGCATAAAAAACTGTTATTGAAATTCAGAGAAACTTGGACAACAAAAGACAGACAACGTTGTGGCAGGCCACGGACCATATGTACTGGTGTTTCAATTCAGCTTGTTGCAACGAGTGTTGCTGATTGGCCCAAAACGTCAACTACGAAACGTGCAATTCAACTTAGAATGTCCCGGACCTCACTGTAAAGGACCTAAAGTATCATCCATATCAAATTAAATTAACTCAAGAACTCAATCCTACGGACCACCAAACGCGATTAGATATAGCGAATAGATTTCTACAGCTTGTAGAAAATGAAAACTTTGTAAAAAATTAATAATGACTGATGAGACACATTTTCACCCTAATGATTTTGCTAATATGCAAAATTCCAGATTCTGGGCTTCAGAAAATCCAAAAGAAATTCATAAACGTCCATTTCACTCAGCTAAAGTAACAGTATGGCGTGGCATCATGTCTTCGAGGATCATTGGACCATATTTTTTTGAAGATGCTAATTGTGATGCAATATGTGTTAATGGAAATTTCTATAGACAGATGATTCAAGGATATTTGATACCTGAAATTAGAGATAATAGCACAGAGATTACCTTTTTTCAGACAGATGCAGCTACGGCACACAGAGCGCAAGAAACAATGTAAATTTTACCGAACAGAATAATTCCTCGTTTTGGTGATATACTGTAGCATCACATCGCTGCTCATGCTCCATTTTCAAGTTATGCATTTTAATTAATCGCGTACAAATCAAATCGTATTTTTTACAA
>VCRD01006694.1:7945-25360 GCA_006783055.1 Trinorchestia longiramus
ATGGTGAGCTCCATGCGACGATCCTGGGATGTGTCCATGGGCGGGGAGTTGAGGGCTTACCGGTAAGTGCGAGCTCACGGCGTGAAACGAGAAACAACTCGTATTCATTGCCGGGTTTCGAACCCGCAGTCTTTCTGCACGAGCAGAGACCCGATACAGAACACGGGCCGCAGACCACTCGACTACGGTGGCAGTAGCTACAGTGTTCAGTTGCTTGGATTTGTGCGTTTCATTCATGGAGATGAAATCATTAATCAGTTTTTGTGCTGTAAGGAGATGCAAACAACTTGTAGAGGTCAAGATATTTTTGATGTTGTGACAAGCTATCTTGAAAAAATTAATTTGAGCTGGAAGTCGTGCGTTGGCATTTGCACTGATGGAACACCATGTATGGTTGGCAGTATTAAAGTCTTCGCTTCACTAGTACAGAAAGAAAATCCAGATGTTATTCGTATACATTGCTTTTTGCATCGAGAAGTTCTAGTGTCAAAAGTATCACAGGAAGATTTGAAGGAGGTGTTGCAGCAAGTTATTAAAATAGTCAATTACATTAAAAGTAAACCATTGAAGTCGAGGGTGTTTGAAGCATTATGCAAAGACATGGATTCTAATCACGTTCGCTTACTTATGCATACCGAAGATCGATGGCTAGCGAAAGGTAAAGTCTTAGCTCGTGTTCATGATTTACACAAGGAATTGATTGCATTTTTTGAAAAAGAAAAGATTGAACGATTTCGTAATTATCTCAAATGTGATTTTTGGATGTCTAAAATGGAATATGTAGCAGATATATTCTGTCATCTTAATACCGTTAACAGTAGCATGCAAGGCCGAAATGAGAATATCCTAACCTCAACGGATAAATTGGAATCTCTCAAAAAGAAAATTGATATTTGGAAAGTCAGAGTCGAAAAAGGTGAAACTGATATGTTCCCTACAATGCGTAGCTACTGGAAAAAGAAAATGATCCGTATTATAGTAAAACATTTGTCTACACTCGGAGAAACCATTCACCATTATTTTCCGTCATTAAACACAGAGAAGTACGACTGGATTCGAAATCCGTTCATTGATTTTCCTCATAATGAACTTTAATTACATGACAAAGAAGAATTGGCAAGTATTTCAAGTGACCGCAGCTTGAAAATGAAACATTCTGCGGTCCCTATCGATACCTTTTGGATTTCCTCAAAAAACGAATATCCAGCCTTATCAGATAAAGCTCTGGCAGTTCTCTTGCAATTTTCAACTGCTTATCTGTGTGAATTAGGGTTCTTTACATTGCACAATATAAAAATAAAAAAGAGAGAAAGACTACGCTCCACTGAGGAAGAAAGGCGAGTGTGCTTATCCCATGTACGCCCAAGCATTGAAGAGGTTTCAAAACAGCACCAAGCACACATTTCACACTAATAACAGCAAGTGGAAACAACCAGCACTAAAAATTTTAAACCAAATTAAAAGGTAAGTTTTGTTATTCGCATTTAAAATTTTTCGCTTTGAGGCTTGGATCTTTTAAAAAATGTAACTATAGTATAATAATTTTCCATAGTTCATTGTACGTTAGCAGTATGTGTGCCGCGACATTTTCAATGGTTGATAAATGTGCCGCGAGTTACAAAAGTTTGAGAAACACTGAATTAGACAATTCAAAACCACTTTTGCATTGCGGCAGGGAGCATTATCTCGCATAAATATAGGATTCTCAATTTCAGAATTCTGTAACACTGGTACAACACGTTGTTGAAATACATTCTTGTACACAGCGGCATTAACTTTAGTGTTTAAACCAGTGTTTCTTAAACTTTTGTAACTCACGGCACATTTATCAACCATTGAAAATGTCGCGGCACAACATAGCTAGACTTCCTATTGGTTAGTACAGCAAAGCTTGCTATTGGTCAGCTCGAAGAACATTTTTCCAGTGCATTTTTTTCATTATTTCTGATGATTCATGACTGGTCTCGCCACAGCTTTTTTTGTCACCCTGTAAGTTTCACATACTTTACGGTTTGTATCATTTATCGTTTTACGTTCGAGTTATAGAAATATTTATCTAACATAAGTTTAAGGAAAGAATCGGCAAGGCAAAGGAAACTTCAATACTAATTTTTACTCTCATGGTTCGATCTGATTTTGAAAGGATGAAGCTAGACTCACTCCAGAACTGAATATTCAGATAGTGGTACTGTCAGCTTCACGGTCACAACGTCAAGCTTTCCATTCAGTTCAAGTTTTAAATCAAAGCTACAGTTTTGCATTCTAGGCTTCAAAAATCCGATGGAATTTGAACAGACATTCAGAATTGAACAAATCTCAGTTCTTCAAAAAACAAAATTTCATGGTCGTAGCTATGGTACATGCACCAAATTTACACACCCGGGCACAGTGGTAGAAAAATGAAACGGTTGTGTTCCTGAAAAAATTGGCTCATTTTTTTAAGCGTTGCATTAGTTACGTCCATACTGAATGCTCTACATTTTCTGACTGGAAAAATAAATTACGTACGACAGCTTGATTGAGAGGAGTTCATTCCAAGGTCTCCTAGCCTGTTGGCCGTTATTTAGGAGACTGACACTTTTCCCTGAAGGGATATTTTTTTAGGGAAAACTGAGTGTATTTTAGTATTATATTCCTTCACTTACTTTTTTACCGCTGAGCGTCAATGTTTGTTTTTGTTATGATTGGGCATGAAGCATGTGTTACTGATGAATTAGTTGAAGACATTGAAGCATGTGTTAATATTGAGTTCATAGAATATCAAAATATGAAATGCATGAGTCAACAAAAGTCTTTTTTGGCCTGACACAGTGTAGCGTCTTGCCTTGGCGTTGTGCCACAAACACATGAGTCACTAGACTAGACAAACTCACTAAAGCACAGCGAGAACCCACGAAATACTTGATCTTGAGTTCTTTGATCTTGTTTGGATTTCTTTGATGTTTGAACCGTGACTTAATTTCTTCTGAATGTTTTACCCCCGCTGAATGGATTTTAGCTCATTACATATATGCTCATTTTGGTCAAATAAAATTGATTTTACTCGGAGGAAGTATTATTCTTTCCGTACAACGTCATGACAATATTGATCTGCACAGACAATTTCTCAGCCAAATATACCTTAATGATATGAACTGAACCTGCATTAATTGTCAGCGCCAACGTAGTGAACAAACAGGTCGTATTCAAACGAAGATGAAAGGATTTTCAAAGTGACATCACCAAGCAGACGTCAAGTCTGTGACAGGTTTCTGTAAGCTACAAGACCCTAAGTCAAGAAGTTCCAACACGAAAATAGAATTCCTGAAATATAATGAACAAAACCGAGAATATAATTCACTTCAAAGTAATTATTTTGCTAATTAGACAACGAGATCCTTGAATCCAGAAAAATGATCTCGTAAATTGAATGCAACATTTGACCCAAGAATATTGACGAAAAACAACGAATATTACAATACTATTTGCTTCAAACAAGATTACGGTGCAGATATTCGAGATGGCGACAGTTTACAGAGATAAAGGAGCATGTAGAAGATTATACATAAAGTGGTGGAAATAAGTATAAGACAACCTCTTGAAATGTTAATAACTTTTTTATACCACAATTTTCTGTAAAAAATTGAGTGCTTAGTGTTTATGGTATTATGAGAATTAGTATACATAATCAGTTTCATGATAAATTTCCAGAAAAAAAAACAGTTTTGAACAAAATTACATTTTTAAGGGTGGAAAAAAAGTATAAGATACTTCTGAAAATCCATATTTACCAAAAAAGTAACAACTTTAATATATAAATTTATTCCCTTTAGATTGTAATACTTCCACACACCTATTTTGCATCAGCCAATTGGATTTCTAAGAGTTTCAATGGGAATTTCATTTCAATATTGTTTAATGCAAGACTTTGAAGTTTCTTTATTCTCAAATTAACGTCCATTGTGGTAGACTCTTCTTGACAAAATTCCTCATAAATTTTCAATGGGGTCTAAGTCGGGAGACCTAGCAGGCCAGTCCAAAACCTGAATATTTTCTGTTTTAAACCAGTCTTTTTTTAGTATAGAGGTGGCTGATATCCTGCTGAAAAATTGCATTATTGCTATGCACATCATTCAGAAATGGGACAAGACTTTCTTTTAACACACTAATATATCGAGCAGAGTTCTGTTTCTCTTCCATCACTACTAACTCAGCTTTTCCCGAGGTAGAAAAAGCTCCCCAGATCATAACAGATCCTCCTCCAAATGACCTTTTATGAAAACAGCTGCTCTTCCTTTCTCAAGTCATGCCAGTAGCACTGAGATCCACTGGGCCCGTCCAAATTAAACTTTTTTTCATCGGAAAAGATCACATTTTCCTAAATCTCCTTCGTCCTTGTCATTTTTCCTTTACCCTTTTGGGTACCAACACAAGAATGGGCCAAAAGGCTCGTTCCTATCGCCTCATTCTATTCTATAACCCCTCAACACGCAACTTCTTGTGCTGAGCACTCAAAGTAGGGGCCATCTTCTTGTTTCGATAAACAAAATTTGGAGATTCATGTAAAAGTTGCCGAACTCTTCTTGGGCTACTACTACTAACAGTGGACGGGCTGGCCTTTTTTTGTGCCATATGCTATAGGGTTCGGGACCTCAATAATTTTTTTTATTTGCCTCAAAAATTGTTGCAATAAAATTTATGGATTTTCTTTCCTGTTTATAAGCCCAAATTTGACCTTTCTCGTTATCATCCAGGGAAGAGTTCCGTGGCATGCTGCAGAGGCTATATTTATAACTTTATCAATGTTTAATTAGTAATCTGATGGATTATAAGGGAAATCAGAGTTGTTTACGAAATGCATGTAGACTCCATGGCACTGTGAATAAACTGGATA
Source organism: Trinorchestia longiramus (assembly GCA_006783055.1). Classification (NCBI taxonomy): domain Eukaryota; kingdom Metazoa; phylum Arthropoda; class Malacostraca; order Amphipoda; family Talitridae; genus Trinorchestia; species Trinorchestia longiramus. Next base: position 12,819 of record VCRD01006694.1, read on the forward strand.
GACAAATTTTCAAAAGTGTCTTCTACTTTTTCCACCTTTAAGAATGTAATTTTGTTCAAAACTGTTTCTCTGGAAATTAATCATGAAACTGATCATGTACGAGTATACTAATTCTCATAATACCATCAACATTCAACACTAAAATTTTTATAGAAAATTGTCGTATAAAAAAGTTACTAACATTTTAATGACACCCATTCAAATGTTAGTAACTTTTTTTATACGACAATTTTCTATAACAATTTTAGTGTTGAATGTTGATGGTACTTATGGTACTTGATGGTACTTATTTCCACCACTTTATAGACAGATTCCACATCAAAATTATAAAATCAACATACTAAATACATGCCCCAAAAGTCTACGATCAAAATACACATTTATAATGCACGTAAGTGCAAACATTAAAATTCTTCATGTCAGTCGTTCAGTGTGTCCATATCACCCCAACCCACTTCCCTCTTAACTCCTTTCCTCTAAACTGTTTTTCTCGTATCTCCTTTTCTCTGAACCCTTTCCCTCTTAGCTCCTTCCCTCTTAACCCCGTCCCTCTTAGCTCCTTCTCTCTTAACCCTGTCCCTCTTAGCTCCTTCCCTCTTAACCCCGTCCCTTTTTACCCGTCCCTCGCAAGTCCTCTCTCCCATCCTCTCTCTCTCTCTCCCTAATTCTTCTCTCTCAATCTCTCTCTCCCAGCGGAACCACGTGACACACGTCATCAGGGTCTCGGTAAATCAACAACATTGAAATTGAGGCTCTGAGTTCTGTCACGTGTAAATGCTGTAGTTTTTATAGCTCTCATATGTGAAAAACAAGCATCCAAGAGATGACAAACCCACATTTTCTACCCAGGAAAACGAATATTCTCCTGCTGTGCAAAATGTAGGGCGACATTCTGCAGATATTCGAGATGGCGACAGGTAATTCCGAGGTAAATCGAATTTACTCTCGAGTTACCGAGTCGAGAAAAAAGGGAAAGACAATTTTTCTGAAAACTAATGATATCTTATGAGGACTTATCTTATATCATACATTTCCAGTAGTAATCGGTGACTCACGAACAGTCGTATGGCAGGTTTACTGCAGGTTTTCTACCTCTGTACCCTACGTGTGGAGGTGTTCACTCAACTCTAGCGGATACATGAAGATATTTTGAAAAATTTATTTTTAAGTGCAAATTTATACACACACTGTGTAATACGACTATAAATTATTACAATTTCATTTTAGAATACACATAACGTTAGAATTCACTAAATTGTAAAGATCACATCGAACTATTTACAATAACATTGGTAATATAGTACGGACGATAGTATTTATAATTTTCACATACATATCGCCTATATCATACTAATATGATATGTATAACCTAACTTTTTTGTTCAGAGTATTGGTACACTGTATTTGTATCATGGACAAGAAGCAAAGAGAGTGCATAGCGCTTACAGTGTTCGACTCTATTACATAGAGCTATAGCTGCTACACAGAGCTATATGTAGCTGCTACACAGAGCTATAGTTGCTACACAGAGCTATAGTTGCTACACAGAGCTATAGTTGCTAAACAGAGCTATAGCTGCTACACAGAGCCATAGTTGCTACACAGAGCTATAGTTGCTAAACAGAGCTATAGCTGCTACACAAAGCTATAGCTGCTACACAGAGCTATAGTTGCTACACAGAGCTATAGCTAATACACAGAGCTATGGCTGCTACACAGAGCTATAGTTGCGTAACAGAGCTATAGCTGCTACACAGAGCTATGGCTGCTACACAGAGCTATAGCTGCTACATAAATGTCAGAGTTCTACGGCGCGTTCAGGTTTCACCCACTCAAGCTTTTCACAACTCGACCCAAGAACGAAAAACTCAAAAGCCTCTCTTATTGAATAAAAAATATTCTGCTTAGAGAAAATATTTGCTTTCTTAATTTAGGAAATGAATGTCAGCGGGTTTTTTTACTTTACTGCTCTCTTAATCTTGAAAAAGAATACGGCACAGGACAACAAGAAGTTTACGCAACAATACGGTACAGGACAACAAGAAGTTTACTCAACAATACGGCACAGGACAACAAGAAGTTTACGCAACAATACGGTACAGGATAACAAGAAGTTTACTCAACAATACGGCACAGGACAATAAGAAGTGTACGCAACAATACGGCATAGGACAGCAAGAAGTGTACGCAACAATTCGGCACAAGACAACAAGAAGTGTACGCAACAATACGGCACAGGACAACAGTGAGTGTACAATAGGGACCAGGCTGAAGTCGTTGTGGCTGTGTGAAGTGGGCGAAAAGTGGCTGCATGGAAGAATAATAGTATGGATAGTAAGTGAGTGTATTTCTGGTGATTAACAGAAAACATACAAATTGATATTTTCTTGCAACGAATAGTTAGTAAATATACAATAGTATCGATAGTAAATGTGAGCGTCTGAGGAGTTTAATCGAGATGATAGAAATTGCCTTTTTGCAGCTGCACGTGGTGTGCGAGATAAGACTATATCTTCAGATGCGTATTGTGCTTATTAAACGGTGTTCAAATAGGTTAGTGCAGGAGCTAAAGACCTTGAACTTATTAAAAAGATAAAGCCATAGTAGCCAAATTAGTCATTTCTTCGTGACAGGGCAAAATAATTGCTGATTTAGGGACAAAATTGGCCACCTCAGTGCCTTAATTGAAAGAAGTGTGACAAAAATCCAAGAGAGTATTCTGGATACCTGCGAAGAGTGGAGGCTGTTGGTGGGCAAGTTAACCGTTAGCAGTTTGGCCGTGTCTTGCACTTTTCCTTTGTTCTCTGGCTGCAGTAGAAAAAAGGTTAATCTAACATGATGGGGGTGAGCCAAGGTTAATTGTCATACCATAGTATGTGTTCAGATGGCATTTCTTTAACATGTCTTTAGCTGTCCTTTGCTTCCTACCACATGTAAGAAAAAATATAATAGGAGAAAAATGAGGCCTTACATGTATGTATTGAATTAACATGGAAAATTCCTTTAAACTGTCGAAATCTTATGGATAAAAAAGTAGTATTCCAAAACGGAGTTGTTTGACCTGCACGTCAAATAATAACCTAAACAATTAACAGTCCGGCAGGTGAGGGTAAAGAAAGGAAGAAAAAGTTTCTGCGTCCAAGCCATCAAAACGTGAATTAATAATCAAATAGCTACCTAGTTCCTGAATCTGGAGCCCATTTCTCATCATACGTGGGCTGATGCTGGAAATGAACACTCAGCTCGTATAACAAAGCCTGCTCTGCGACCTTTTTTGATGAACTTAATGCGTTGAAGCTTAAGAGAACAGAATTTGCTGAGCTTCGCTCGATCTTAAAATCTCCGAAACCACCAACAATCTTGTGAGGCATCTCGACCAGCCTGCCCACGTCGTGGCCGAGGGAGTTTCTTGTTCTTTTTGTGTGTTTGATGGATTTCACTTGATATTTTTACGCATTTTGTCCTGCACAGATCCGAGCGAAAGAGGCGAAGGCATTTCTGAATTGCATTCCCTCAGAAATTAATTTTTTTTGCAGCGTGTTTTTTGGTTTTAAACTGAAATTTTTTGGAACTAAGTTTTATCGTTCATCTGTTTTTCTTTCCAGAGTTCAGTGAGAGCTGGGCTTCCGTACTTGGCAGCTTCGTTAATGGCTCCTCCTCACGAAACTGTGGCGGCAAAAGAACGAAGTTGCGTATTTTCCTCAGTGCTGAAAGTCAGAGAGAGTGAAGCTAATTCCAACATAAATGTTTCAAATTAGTGACATCGAAACTCGTTGGTGTTCAGTTACCGATCGCTAAAGTTTCACTGGAACAAAAAGGAGCGTTTTGGAAAGTTTACTAAACATAGTAAAAACATAAAATGATAACGAATTTTAGAATAAAATGTTTTTGGTGTGAAATATGAATCAACGTTTACACAACACCTATAGATAAAATGCAGTGTATTGTGTAATAAGTACGGCATGTGACCTGGGTAACAAACTTAGAAAACACCAAACAGCTCTTTCCTGTTGCTCTATTCTATTTTAGAGAGGGAAAAACAAAATTTAAAAGGCTTGATACAACCTCAAAATCATTGTAACTAAGTTTTAAGTCATTAAACTAATCTTAGTTTTACATCTATACTATCTAAATATTGTATCCTAACATAAAACTACCTTTGGACGAAAAAATTCATATATTTGCATTTCTGGTATACATGTACATTATAATTCTGGCTGCAGTGAGGTACAGTCCATTAATTATCATGTGGTTGTAACACTGTACAGTCCCTTAATTATGAGGCGCTGGAATAGTGCACCGTTCCTTTATAATGCCGCTTTTATGGTCATATTCTGTCAAGTTATTACCGAGGGACCTCATGAGATAAAATGAACACAAGAAGAACAACAACCGAAAAACAAGAAGTACAACATGAATAAGAAGAAAAAGAAGAAGAAGAATAAGAAGAGTACAATCCAGAAGAGTCCTTTCGCTAGAAAAGGGTCAATTAATCTTACAAATCCTTGTTTTTTGTATCTTCTAAGCTGGAAAGGATAAGAGGTAATGTGAGGGTGTAGTTTTTGTCAGAAAAATCAACAATTTAGGCAATGCATATCAAACATAAATTTGCACAAAAATTCATTAACGAACCTCAACACATTGACATTGAAGGTGAGTTGATATTAATTTTATCATTTACTTATCTTCATCAACTGTTGGTCATTCTAAAGACTATCAATATTTTTGAAGCGATAGTAAAACTTGATTAAGGTGACTCATATCATTGAAGTGGATTTTATCATAAAAGCGACCGACCCCAATGCGCTTCAGAGTAAATGCATGTGTACCGAGCTTTATTTGACTAGTTCCTCGCAGAGCTCCAGTCAAAATAATTCATCTGTTTAGTAGCAATTCAGTGACACAAAGTCAGTTTTGAAGTTAAGGTGCACTCAGAGTAAAACCAGATGCCTTGGTGAGCTGAATAAAATATTAGATAAATTTTAACTGGAAGGATTTTGAGCGCCAAAAAATCACGAGGCTTCCTGGGTCTTGGCTGATGAAGGCAGGGGCGAAATAAAAGAAATGCACTTCATTTTCGAAGTGTTCCTAAGCAAATTTGCTCAAGAAGCAGGAGTAAAATGGCAGCAGTTAAGATCTTCGTTAACATGAGCAAGGAGGGGAAATCTTATTAGATAAGAGCACACTTACGATGAAATTGCGCATCCGATGGCATGATTCTCAACCATGAAGTCTGGGAAAGTAAAGTACTATAAAATTTTAGTAACTGCTGCAAATTTTTGCTGTACAATCATTTGGGAAACACAAGATTGTATGTAAGAGATTCCAGCAACACCCTTCCGGCAACACCCTTCCGACAACACCCCTCCGGCAACACCCCTCCGGCAACACCCCTCCGGCAACATTGCAAGCGAGGCTTTCCAAACAAACTGTTGTTGATCGATCTTGAGCTCTACAGCATCCTTTCATTTTTATTTTGCCATTGGTAATGAGATTCTCTTCCATCTTCCAGAAAATGTTTCGCTCTGAGTTTGTTTCGTCTTCAGCGTTCATTTTATCGCCCTGATGTGAGGTACGTGATCTCATGGACTGAACGGATACGAAGAAAACCTTTCTCCTAAAGATCAGGAGACACTCTTATTATTCTTATATTCACATTTACGTAAAAGAAATATTCCCTCGGGTATTCATGAATATTTCACTCGGGTATGGAAGGAGAATATGAGTTGGATCTTTTGCGAAAACTAAAAATGAAGAGATGTATTAGAGTGACTGTCCGCTGATCACGAAAAGGGCGACGGCGTCTGCCCTCCACGTGCCAAAGCGACGTGTGCTGTTAACGTCTTCATCAGACATTACTCCTGGAAAACCGTTAGATTTTCATCGAAATTTTTAGTTATTGTTTTATTTGTTTTAGTTTCCGATATTTTAGTCTACATTTCCATTTTTTAGGACTGAGAATAGCACATATGGCGAAAACATATACACATGTACACGTATCCACGTGTTCAAAGATTAATGCAAGCACTTACATGGACTTTCATTCGCGATCAAAAGCATGCCTAATGCATTTATTTCCAGGGATGAACGAGTTCAGGATCCAAAATAACAGAAGTGAGCATTTTTTAGCATGGTAAATTGATACTCTAGTAAGCGATCCTCCGTTAACCCCGCACTGCCAAACAAACTCTATGCACTGTTCCAATTAAGACAACATGTACACCACTACAATGCAAAATAATTATAAAAAATTTAAAAGAAGCTTTATAGCTACAGAGCCTTCCCAAGCAGTAGCTCTTATTCTCTGCCAGACAAATGACAGTTTTTTAATGTTCTTCACTGTACAGTAATGACTAAGGAGCTAAAGATGTCAAAGACTCAATTCAAGGTATATCTCGAGCAAAAAACAACCAGCTAGTGATTAAAGTCTACAAATAAAAGCTGAGTCATACCAATACATTTGTATTAAATTACAACAACGGAACCTAGCTATGAATATATTGAGTAGATAAAACGAACATATAACTCGAAAAGAATCTTTCAATTTCTATGATGAAGTGTCTAATGCAACACAATCACTTACTGAAACAGAAGGTTAACACGTTTGTTGCGATGCGACCCACCGGTGGGTCACTTAGGTTAGGTTCTGTAATTTTTTCAGATCCTTCTAGTGACTATGCGTACCAAGTGAAGTCTTACACCAATCAGGCAATCGCAACAAACGTGTTAATAAACGAATTATTGTCTATTCTTTTCCTCATCTATTCTTCAAAGTGCACTTTAATATATTTAAACAAATCGATTAGCAAAGCAACTCCATCTACTTTAATTTAATCTAACTCACCTTTTGATTGGAGAAATTACACAGTAAACAACGTTCTGAGAGGCGTTGTAATCTTGAAAACTGGAACTGCAAAGTCCAAGCTTGTCGGCTTGTCAGTTAAGGCCATTTCAGTGAACAATAATTTTCAGAAGCTTCCGGAATTGTCGAGAATTGGAGCACCGCTCCTTAACAGGAATGTCGAGCTATAATTGAAAGTTCCAGAACCTGCCCAGACGTACTCACCGTTCAGACTTCGTCGTGGAAATGAAGTCCCTTGAGACTGCAATTGCAAATTCATTTGTGCGGAGTAAATAGGATATTGCAACGCTGAAGGAATCAATAGGGAGATACAGTACTTAGAATCAAAAGGGGAGAAAGACACCAAGTTGTTAGAGATAAAAATTATTTAGATTTGTTTGTACAATATTCAACATTTCGAACTGGAACGATACAAACGTCTGGGCAAATGGAAGGTGTAAAAATCAAAGCGAGCAAAACAGATGTGCGAATTTATGATGGCAAAATTAACACATTTCCTGCGAAGTGACTCACCGGTGGGTCACTCAGGTCAGATTCTGTAATTTTTTCAAAGCTTTCTAGGGATTATGTGTACAAAGTAAAGATTTACACCGTTTAGGCAATTGCAGGAAACGTTTTAAGACGTGATGGCTGGCAGAATGCAAAGAATATTTGTCGGACATGTACACAAATGGGGTAATATTTTTTGTGTCTGCTACACTCATCTGGCGATTGTTGTTTTTACTTTGGTATCTGCAGAATAATGTTCTTAACACAAAAGAGGTCTATTTCATCAAGGATCCATGGACGCTGTTCAATGTATCACTTGTTTCATTGAATGATATTTTCAAATGTTAACAGTGGATTTTAACGAATTTTTGCAAAAGACTAACCGAGCTAAATTCAAAAAGATGATAAGGATAAAACGGCCTCAGTTCTTTTCTCTTTTACAAAGAAATTTTTCGTCCGTAGGCACGGAGCATGACATCAGCTCATTACGGTGTTATGTACGCGAAGAATGGAGAATGTTGAAGACAAATAGATCACTTTTGAGTCAAAAATTCATAAGAAAGAAAATGGAGAAAAAATTCCTAACTGTATTAAGTTAACAAATTTAATCTTTGCGCAATCTTAACAAAGTCGTTTGACTGCGGCAAGAAAACATGAAATTTCTTATGAAGACGAAATTTCTCTATCATTTTACTGCATTTCACTAACTTTTGATAAAATGAAGCAAGGTTCGAAAGTTAGAACTAAATTTTAAGACATTTTTTACAGTCAAAGCACTCGAAATCATCGCTACTGGAATTTTTCTCTCTCATTTTATTTGCCGTGGAAATAGAGAGCTGTTATCACAGGTGTTAAAACTGGCTTATTTAGACTCAACCTACACATTCTTGAGACCTGAAAATCTTACCTGTAATTTGCATAAAGCTGAAAAACTTGAAGCATGCACAACTGACTTTGTTGTTGAATGACTACTTTTTTTAATGATTTCAAAAGATTCCACTAACATTTATCCAAATGCCGTAGAACTCACGTATGTATGTTCAGCTGTCATTAAAGTAACACTATGACCACCGTTTACTACAGTATACAAATATATATTTTTAGTAACTGGTTCCTACAGAAAGCTAATTCTTTTATTTGCGATTTCAAATACGTTTGTATTGAGTTGGCCAAAAAGTTCGTTCGTTTTTTAAATGCAATCTTTCCGGCTATCCAGAATGCATTTTATGTTCTCATTTTTTAAATACTGTATTCGGTTTAGCAAACATGTTGGCGCTTGTGTGAAATAACACACTAACACAGAAATAACACTGACTGACTGAAGTAAATCTTATGCATTGAATTTCCATTTGTGATTTGTTACTGAAACGGGAAAGCATTGACCCATTTTTTGAAACGCATTGTTACTGGAGATGAGAACTGGATCGTGTACAGTAATGTTACACGCAAAAGTTCGTGGAAAACTGCAAATGATCCACCACAAAGAACACCCGAAGCAGGCCTCCATTCAAAAAAGTGATGTTATCGGTATGGTGGGCTTGGAGAGGTGTCATATTTTTTTGACTTCTTTCTGCAAATAGAACCATCAATTCAGCGGCTTACTGCAAACAACTGGATAAATTAAGCATGACTCTCCATCAGAAGTGACCGGAGCTAGTCAATCGTAAAGGAATTGTTTTTCACCATGACAACGCACGGTCACATACTGCTTTGACTACTCGAGAAAAGTTGCTGCAGCTTGGGAGGGAAGTTCTACCTCACCCTCCATATTCTCCAGATTTGGCTCTCTCTGATTTTCATCGGTTTCGTTCACTGCAGAATTCATTGAATATGAAGGAGTTTGATTCTGATGATGTTAAAAGTTTCTTGAACATCTTTTTCACCAATGAAGAGCCTACATTCTTTGAACAGGGGATTAAAAACTTACCGAACAAATCGTAGTAGATGCAAATGGTAGTAGATGGACATAGTAACTATTTTATTGACTAAATAAATGTTTCTAAATATTAATTCGGTTTTAACTCACTTTTTTAAAAAAACGAACGAACCTTTTGGCCAAGCCGATATTATTGATTTTCCAGCCTATCACAAATACTTCATATTATCATACCTTTTTGAAGGAAAAAAAGGATTGCTGTAAATGCCAGAGGCATAGAACGCGTAACTTTGCTGCTCGATGAGACTTTGACTCGATAAGAAAACTTTTCAACAAAGCTGTCGGCTTTATACTGAGGGCAAATATGCGAAGCATATTCGACCATTTCGAATATGCTTCGCATGGTCGCATTCGACCATGTCGTTCTTGGATTTCACGCTTCAATATTGCAGTTTTGAATTTCCTCGGAGCAGAAATGTAGTATGGGTACTCACCACCAGCATTGGACTCGGACGCTTTAGGATGGGCACCTCATGTATTGAGCTTAGATAGAAGTATTTACCTTACTCTACATTCAGACACTTTAAAACATTAAATTTCATGCGTTATTGACACTTCAATATCACACTTAATTGCTGCACTTCAAAAATACACTTAGGCGATGCACATTAGACCTCTACACACTACAGAGCTTCACTTTAGTATCGCACTTTTGCTTCGTAATTCAGTAAAGTTAACGCCACAAAGTTGACATAGTAAGTACCTTTTAAGCCTACCCTGTAACATCGATTTGAAAAGCTTCACTTGCAAGTCTACACGAAGACTCTATTTAGGTCCTTCCTGTGTATTTTAGCGCCCGATGAGACACCTTTTGACGCATGAAAATGTATTAAACAACAGTTATATGTAAAGTGGGTGAGTTTTTGAACACATGCAAAAGATTTTAAGCATCAATTTCAAATAATTTCAACAAATTATCTGAAATTAAAGAACATTTTCGTACACTTAAAAACGACTAGCAGTCTGTGGCTCAACTGCTAGCGCAACCAAAGTTTGAACAGAACTGAGTTGCAGCGATTGTGGTGTTTTAACCAGAGAAATTCCAGGCTTTTACCGAGAATCTGTGAGAAACAAAACTACCTCTTCATGCAAGTGAAAAAATTAGACTGCCAACATGCAGAAATACGATTGCCACAGTCTACGAACTTGATTCCTGTGCTGTTGAATGGTTAATTAAGTGGGCCAGAGAACACTTAGTTTTTCAGTAACAAAACTAAGCTGGATGTAGCGTGTACAACCAGACTGTAACAAGAACAGAAGAACAATCGATTCGGATAATCCTAATCTAAGATTTTGTTGGAATGTTATTTTCCAGTACTTTGAGACATTATGTAATGTTTAGAAATACAGTTTTCTGCTGTCTACCATAGTATATCTAAAACCATCAATACGAAACTGCAGCTCCCACACACACAAGTAGGTAAAATGACTACAGCTTTAACTCAGCCTTAGACACTGAAGCACACATCTAATGATTAGGCGATGCTAGATTTTTCTACGCTGTTGTAGATTGATTGACATAAATTCGGAATTTTGGAAGAATCTCGTTTTTATTTTGAACACCAGTTTCTTCACGCTAAGAGCACAAATCAAAAGTAAGCTTCGAACTACACAATTGAACGATAAAGAATAAACACGTTGACTCCGAAGTGGTACGTATGTGTACCACTTAGGTTAGGTTCTGTAATTTTTTCAGATCCTTCTAGTGACTATGCGTACAAAGTGAAGTTTTACACCAATCAGGCAATCGGAGGCAACGTGTTAATGCAAGGCAGAAAATTTTAATTTCCCTTCTGCATTGCACAAGCCAACTACAATTTCACTGAAATTGTTCCAAGAACTGTTCTTGTATTTGAACACTTTTATATTCGCATGCACCGACCCGGTGACCTGATGCCACCGTCCGACTTCAAGCGACAGAACGACTTCCTCTTTCCCATCTAACAGAGTTTCTGTATCGAAGTGTACTCGAAAGCAGCAAAAAAAAAACAGTAAATCAAGACAGATAAATGAGTTGAAAAATAAGCAACTTGGAAAAACAAACTATAGTAGAGAATCTCTTTATGTTCTGTTACTTGAGAACAGTGAAATTCTAGTATTGTTCATTCTGCCAATCGTAATAATATAGTTACGAACACAAGATTAGGAGGGAACGTTTTTTGAAGATTAACGTCAACACGTTGCCTCCGATTGCCTGATTGGTGTAAAACTTCACTTTGTACGCATAGTGACTAGAAGGATCTGAAAAAATTACAGAACCTAACCTAAGTGGTACACATACGTACCACTTCGGAGTCAACGCATTAAATTGTTTTATTCTAAAAATAGGAATTTCATGTACAAGAGACTAAACTTTGTTGTTTTATATTACGGCGGTCTAGAAGAATAGAATCAAACTATACTATTTATTTGTCAATAATAAGGTCTCGGGGACCAATGTTATTTGCTTGAAATTGAAATTCTTATATTTTTAAAACCAGAAGCCTTTCCATGGTCGTTATCTACGAGCTTCGTTATTTTCCGTGCAACGATGAATGAAACTTCGCTGGAAAAGCCCTTATTTCGAATAATATTCCTTTCTATGCAAAGCCTCTAGAACCAATAAGGTGTTTCTAGGAGCTGCTTCTCAAAAGTCTAGCCTCAATTCAAGAATGCCTTTGATCTGTCTTGTGGGCTTTTATTATTTTTTCCCTCGACAGCCGACACGGCGGAGGATCTACAAAAAATATGAATATATTCACTTGACGAAGAACTGAAATTGCGATATATTTACCATTACGCGGTTGAGCTCGTAGTTCAGATTTAGAACCAATTCAAGATCCTATTAGAGCTGAGGAATGTACTTATGCGTATCAAGATCTTAAAATTTAGTTTGATTCGAGAAGTGGCCAGTAATTTAGATATCAATAAAAAATTTCAGTAATCTAAGATCGAAACGTAACTCAGACTTTTGATTTTATTGCTATGGGTTTTTACGATTATAATAACGTTATAGCGTGAACAGAATAGAATAGAATAGAATAGAATGAGGCTATAGGAACGAACCTTCTGGCCCATTCTTGGGTCGGATAATTACTTCAATAATTATTCGGTTGTTTTACCCAAGTCCCATGCCGTATTTCTAGCTGCGTCAACCATGTCGGCAGCGGGATTCGAACCCGGGTCTTTCTGCTCGCAAGCAGATTCGCTCACCAGTCGACCAAGCTGGTGATACTAGGTTGAACCCACAGGCACAAGTTAGGTTGAACCCACAGG